>CM064345.1:12826903-12842947 GCA_032595735.1 Pelochelys cantorii
AGTCCTGGCTCCCAGCCCCCCTGCTCTAACCACTGGCCCCCACTCCCCTCCCAGAGCCAGGGGGAGACCCCAGGATCCCGCTCCCACCCGGCACACAGCCCTGCTCTCACCCCAGTGTTTTGCTCTCCAAGCCCCAGGGATGTTGGCGCCATTTCTGGGAACTATTTGGGCTGGTCCCCCCTGGGGGGGGCTCTGGGCCGGGGCAGTTTGCCCCGAGCGGCAGCACAGGCCGGGGGATGCAGGTCCCAGGCTCCGTCTGCCCTGCAGACTGTCTCCGGGGGGGGCTGGGCCATGTCCAGGGAACGCGGCTGTCCCCAAATTCCCAGGGGAGGGGAGGCCGGGTACCCACTGAGCGAGGGGTGTCCCAGCCTGGGGAGCAGCTGGCCCCACCGCCGCGGGGAGGGGGCCAGGTACGGGCGGGTTTGGCAGGGTGTGGGACCCCTTGCCCCGGCACGAGGGGCCCACGCCAGAGCTGGTCCAGGGCACCGCCGGGGGGGAGAGTCTGGCAGCGCGGGGGGGAGGATGCCCCCGCCCCATGGCCCCCACCCGGCTAGAACCAGGAGGAGGAGGACCAGGCAGGGCTGTGGCTGGGCATCCCAGGGAGCACAGACACACCCCCCCCCCAGGACCTGCCCTCACCCGACTCTCGGCTGACGGACTCGTGCTGGGACTGCAGGACCCAGGTCTCCTCTGTGCTGCTCCAAGAGGCGAGCTGCTCCGGGTCGGCCTCCAGCTCCAGGTGGGACGAGCCCAGGTACACTGCGGAGAGACGGGGAGTCAGCGCGGCCGGAGACCCCCCCCCAACACCTCCGTCCCCCCGCTACTCACGGGTGGGGTTTGGTGCCATCAGGGACACGATCCTGTTGCCGGAGTTGCCGCTGCCAATGATGCTGCCGGCGACCAGGCCGCTGTTGGTCATGCCTGCAGGGAAGGGAGAAGCAGTTGGAATCACACGGGATCCCCCTCGGCAGCCATTGGCCAGGAAGCATCTCCGCCCCCCCCCCCCCCCCCGCTCTAACCACTAGCCACCACACCCCTCCCCGAGCCGGGGGAGAAGCCAGGAGTCCTGGCTCCCAGCCCCCCCTGCTCTAACCACTAGCCCGCACTCCTCTCCCACAGCCAGGTAGAGAGCTCAGGAGTCCTGGCTCCCAGCCTGCCCTGCTCCCCCCCCTCCAGAACCCCCTTACACCCCCTCCTCCTGCCACACTCCTAAGTCCTCCTACTTTGCCCCATCACTGCACAGAGGCTCTCGTCCGACCTGCACCCTAAGATGAGTGGTGGCACCGTTTATAGCAGCCCTGCCCGACACACGGGGCGGGCGCTGGGTGGGGCAATCGCCCTCACAGGCTGGGGCGGCCCCCACAACTACTTCCTCAGGGCAGTGCCCCTCTGCTCCCCCCCCCTCAGGAGAGCTGACCGGCCCCATGGACCTGCCGCCCCTCTCTGCTGAGCATGGAGCCAGGCACACAGGGATGGGGGGGAGGGGGAGGCTGAGGAAAGGGGGGAGACAGGGAGCGCAGGGAGAAAGGAGGAAACGTACGAGAGAGGCACAAGAGGCGCTCCAGTTCCTCCTGAGTCTGCACAATGCAGCAATGGGTGTGTGTGTTTGTGTGTGTGTGTGTGTGAGAGAGAGAGAGAGAGGAAGAGAGCGAGAGAGAGAGAGAGAGACCCCTTGCAGGGGCAACCACTGGGGCTGGGTAGAAAGTCTTAGAAAGACTTTGTCCATGAAACCGGCAGGTGCTAAGCAGTGACTCAGGGATCAGGTGTGGGGAGAGCGCGCCGGCCTTCCCCCCTCCCCTAATAACCAGGCCTGACTTCTCATCAGCTCCGTGCAGGACTTCATGGTGCTGCCCCCCACTGGGGAGGCAGATTGGAATGGTTATCTGCATTTTACCGATGGGGAAACTGAGGCAGGGTACAATTGAATGACTTGCCCTAGGTCATTTGTTTGCCCTAGGTCCCATTAGCTTCCCTTGTTTGTCTGGGCTGTGATTCCTGGCCCTCTCTGTTTTCCTTCGGCGCTGGCTCCCTGGCCCTCCACTATACATGGCTGGAAACTTTTCCAGGAAACTTTTTTTTTTTTTGACAGAAAACGTGAGTGCAGTGAGCTGGTGTCTTGGGCCCACAATGACAGTTCTGGCTACAGAGAACATGCCTGGGAGCACTCGGCCTGGCTGGGGGAGGCATAGGTTTGAATCCCTGCTCCCCTGGCATGTCTTTGAAGTGTCTTTGGCCTGGTCTCTCTCTCCTCCCCAGCTCCACCCCTGGTCCTTGACCCAGTCCCCGAGGTCCCACCTGTGTCCTGCCGCTTCCCAGCCCCACGCTGCCCCTTCCCCTGAGGACTCTCTCCCCACAGTCGTCCCGCGTTGGCACCGAGGTTTGTCGCAGGGCTGGGTTTCTGAGTCAGAGTTACTGGGTGCGGTGTATGGCTGCTGGTGAGAATTTGCTGCAGGTTGGCGGGCTGTCTGTGGGAGAGGACTGGCCGGCCTCCCCAGGCCTGTGAAAGGGAGGGATCCCTGCAACAACGCTCGGCGCCAGCTCTGCCCACATATCCACACCAGTGACACCATCACAGGACCTAACCGGATCAGCCACACCGTCGCGGGTTCATTCACCCGCACATCCACCAATGTGATATACGCCACCATGTGCCAGCAATGCCCCTCTGCTAGATACATCGGCCAAACTGGACAGTCCCTACGGAAAAGGATAAATGGACACAAATCAGATATCAGGAATGGCAACACACAAAAACCTGCAGGGGAACACTTCAGTCTCTGTGGACACACAATTGCAGATTTAAAGGTAGCCATCCGGCAGCAAAAAAACTTCCAGACCAGACTCCAAAGAGAAACTGCTGAGCTGCAGTTCATCTGCAAATTTGACACCATCGGTTTAGGATTAAACAAAGACTGTGACTGGCCGGTCAACTACAAAAGCAGCTTCTCCTCTCCTGGGCTGCGTCTAGACTGGCATGATTTTCCGCAAATGCTTTTAACGGAAAAGTTAAAAGCATTTGCGGAAAAGAGCGTCTAGATTGGCACGGACGCTTTTCCGCAAATGCACTTTTTGCGGAAAAGCGTCCCTGGCCAATCTAGACGCGCTTTTGCACAAGAAAGCCCCGATCGCCATTTTAGCCATCGGGGCTTTTTTGCGCAAAACAATTCTGGGTTGTCTACACTGGCCCTCTTGCGCAAAAGCATTTGCGCAAGAGGGCTTTTGCCCGAACGGGAGCGTCATAGTATTTGCGCAAGAACACTGACGAGCATACATTAGATCGTCAGTGTTCTTGCGCAAATTCAAGCGGCCAATGTAGACAGCTGGCAAGTTTTTCCGGAAAAGTGGCTGATTTTCCGGAAAAACTGGCCAGTCTAGACACAGCCCTAGTGTTCACACCTCCAGATCAGCTGCTAGAAGTGGGCCTCACCCTCCCTGACTGAATGAACCTCGTCATCTCCAGCCTGATTCTGGCCTGCGTATTTATCCCTGCCTCTGGCAAGGTCCACTCCACGCATCTGACCAAGTGGGGCTGTGCCCGCAAAAGCTGATGCTCCGGTAGATCTGTTAGTCTGCGAGGTGCCACAGGGCTCCTCGTCGCTTTCACCTTCGTGCCTGCACCAGGCTGAGGTTGGCGAAGGAGCGGCATTCCGCAGCGGGTCGGCAGGTTCCTCGGATCCCTGCTCGAGCGGGAGGAGAGAGCGGGTCCTGTTGACACAGCTTTACCCCATGAGCTACAGCTCCAATTCCCCTCTGCACAGGCCTCCTCCCTCCTTCCACATTTCATCTTCCTCCACAAGAAGACACCTGGACCGCTGGCAACGCTGTGACGCTGATGCTTTGTCTGCATCAGGGGTTCAGCCATCAGCAGCCAGTGCAGGAGGAGTAACAGTTAATCCGAACTAAGTCCTTAGTTCGGATTAACTTCTGACTGCCGCGTGTAGCCGCGGGCACTCAGTTCGAACTGAGGGGATTTAAAAATGGTGCCCGCCCGGGAACATGCAAATGAGGCCTGGGATATTTAAATCCCGGGGTTCATTTGCAAGTTCGAATGCCTACATTAGCCACCCTAGTTCGAACTAGGGGGCTAGTGTAGACATACCCTAAGAGACTTAGGACAGCTCCAGGAGACTCACCTCTCCCCCAGGTAATCCCCAATGGCTGTCTTGTTCAGGCCCTCTCCCTTGTAGAGGAACCTGGCGATCTCTCCCAAGTCTGAGGTCAGCTCCTGGTGCTCAGTCAAGTACTGGGTCCTCTGAGGGAAGAGCGCACCCAGGCTGTGTGTGAGGAGGTTTTGAGGGGCCACGGAAGGACAGTTTAATGGGCACCCCGGCCCATCACGTTTTCCCAGCTCTGCAGGCCTCCTTCCAAGTCCAGCCCTGCTGGGGTCCCCCTGCTGCTCCCCAACTCCTCCGAACTTGGTGTGCCCAGCACCGGCTCTGCTCTCCGGTCCTCCTCAGCGTCCCAGCACGGAGGGGCACAGGCAAGATGGGAAGCTGGTTGGAGCAGCAGAGCCGGAGCCAGGAAGACGGCGGCTGTGGTTAGAGAGAGAGGGGCTGCTCTGTGTATTGCAGCTTGTGGTTTCTCTCCATCGCGCACAGACTGAACGTGGTCCGGCAGAGGGGGAGGGAGGAGGAAGCAGCCCTTAGGTGTCTTCTTGTTATTCAAGTTCACTTCTGCCTCCACACCTGCTTCGGGGTCTTCTGCCGGTGGGGTGAGGTTTGCACTGGGCGCTGAGGGCGGTTGTCCAGCACCTGGGAGACTTGGACGTGCTCTGCAGGCCAGCTCTGAGGCTCTGTTCCCAGGGCATCAGGGCAGCCTGGCTTAGCCTGTTTTGCAAGGAAGAAAGGCTCCCATCCTGTCTGGTGACTTCCCTCCCTACCCAGGCAACCCAGGAAGAGATTTGAGAGGAATCTGTGTCAAATCTCAGCTCCTGGGTTAACAATCATAGAATCATAGAACACTAGGACTGGAAGGGACATCGAGAGTCATTGAGTCCAGCCCCCTGCCCTCATGGCAGGACCCAGCACTGTCGAGACCATCCCTGACAGACATTTATCGAACCTGCTCTTCACTATCTCCAGAGATGGGGATTCCACAACCTCCCTGGGCAATTTATTCCAGTGTTTGACCCACCTGACAGGAACTTTTTCCTAATGTCCAACCTAAACCTCCCTTGCTGCAGTTTAAGCCCATTGCTTCTTGGTCACTCCTCAGAGGCCAAAATGAACAAGTTTTCTCCCTCCTCCTCCCTCCACCCTTTTAGACACCTGAAAACGGCTCTCATGTCCCCCCTCAATCTTCTCTTTTCTAAACTAAACAAACCCAATTCTTTCAGCCTTCCCTCATAGCTCATGTTCTCTAGACCTTTCATCATTCTTGTTGCTCTTCTCTGGACCCTCTCCAACTTCTCCACATCTTTCTTGAAATGCGGTGCCCAGAACTGGACACAATACTCCAGCTGAGGCCTAACCAGCGCAGAGCAGAGCGGAAGAATGACTTCTCGTGTCTTGCTCACAACACTGCTGTTCATGTAGCGCAGAATCATGTTTGCTTTTTTTGCAACAGCATCACACTGCTGACTCATATTCAGCTTGTGGTCCACAATAACCCCTAGATCCCTTTCTGCCGTACTCCTTCCTAGACAGTCGTTTCCCATCCTATGTGTGTGAAACTGATTGTTCCTTCCTACGTGGAGCACTTTGCATTTGTCCTTATTCAACTTCATCCTGTTTACCTCACACCATTTCTACAGTGTGTCCAGATCATTTTGAATTATGACCCTATCCTCCAGAACAGTCGCAACCCCTCCCAGCTCGGTATCATCTGCAAACTTAATAAGCGAACTTTCTATGCCAATATCTAAATCGTTGATGAAGATATTGAACAGAGCCAGTCCCAAAACAGACCCCTGCGGAACCCCACTTGTTATACCTTTCCAGCAGGATTGTGAACCATTAATAACGACTCTCTGAGAACGGTTATCCAGCCAGTTATGCATCCACCTTATAGTAGCCCCATCTAAGTTGTATTTGCCTAGTTTATTGATAAGAATATCATGCAAGACCGTATCAAACGCCTTACTAAAGTCTAGGTATACCACATCCACCGCTTCTCCCTTATCCACAAGACTCGTTATCCTATCAGAGAAAACTATCAGATTGGTTTGACGTGATTTGTTCTTTACAAATCCATGCTGGCTGTCCCCTATCACCTTGCCATATTCCAAGGGTTTACAGATGATTTCCTTAATTACTTGCTCCATTACCTTCCCTGGCACAGAAGTTAAACTGACTGGTCTGTGGTTTCCTGGGTTGTTCTTGTTTCCCTTTTTATAGCTGGGCACTAGATTTGCCCTTTTCCAGTCTTCTGGAATCTCTCCTGATTTTCCAAAGATGATAGCTAGAGGCTCAGATACCTCCTCTATCAGCTCCTTGAGTATTCTAGGATGCATTTCGTCAGGCCCTGGTGACTTGCAGGCATCTAACTTTTCTAGGTGATTTTTAACTTGTTCTTTTTTTATTTTATCTTCTAAACCTCCCCCCTTCCCACTAGCATTCACTATGTTAGGCATTCCTTCAGACATCTCGGTGAAGACCGAAACAAAGAAGTCATTAAGCACCTCTGCCATTTCCAAGTTTCCTCTTACTGTTTTCTCTCTCCTCACTGAGCAGTGGGCCTACCCTGTCCTTCGTCTTCTTCTTGCTTCTAATGTATTTATAAAAAGTCTTCTTGTTTCCCTTTATTCCCCTAGCTAGTTTGAGCTCATGTTGTGCCTTTGCCTTTCTAATCTTGCCCCTGCATTCCTGTGTTGTTTGCCTATATTCATCCTTTGTAAGTTGTCTTACTTTCCCTTTTTTATATGACTCCTTTTTTATTTTTAGATCATGCAAGATCTCGTGGTTAAGCCAAGGCGGTCTTTTGCCATATTTCCTATCTTTCCGATGCAGCGGAATAGTTTGTTTTTGGGCCCTTAACAATGTCCCTTTGAAAAACTGCCAACTCTCCTCAGCTGTTTTTCCCCTCAGTCTTGATTCCCATGGGACCTTACCTATCAGCTCTCTGAGCTTACCAAAATCCGCCTTCCCGAAATCCATTGTCTCTATTTTGCTGTTCTCCCTTCTACCTTTCCTTAGGATTGTGAACTCTATGATTTCATGATCACTTTCACCCAAGCTGCCTTCCACTTTCAAATTCTCAACCAGCCCCTCCCTATTTGTTAGGATCAAATCTAGAACAGCTTCCCCCCGGTAGCTTTTTCAACCTTCTGAAATAAAAAGTTGTCTCCAATGCAGTCCAAGAACTTATTGGATAGTCTGTGCCCCGCTGGGTTATTTTCCCAACATATATCTGGATAGTTGAAGTCCCCCATCACCACCAAATCTTGGGCTTTGGATGATTTTGTGAGTTGTTTAAAAAAAGCCTTGTCCACTTCTTCCACCTGGGTAGGTGGCCTGTAGTAGACTCCTAGCATGACATCACCCTTGTTTTTAATCCCTTTTAGCCTAACCCAGAGACTCTCAACACTTCCATCTCCTATGTCCATCTCCACCTCACTCCAAGTGTGTACATCTTTAATATATAAGGCAACACCTCCTCCCTTTTTTCCCTGTCTATCCTTCCTGGGCAAGCTGTACCCTTCCATCACAACAGTCTAATCATGTGTATTATCCCACCAAGTTTCTGTGATGCCAACAATGTCATAATTGTACTTATTTATTAGTACTTCCACTTCTTCCTGCTTATTCCCCAGACTTCCCGCATTTGTGTACAGGCATCTAAGATACTGATTTGACCTTCCCTCCCAGTTTTGCCCCGACCTTCCTTTCTCTCTGCCATTATAGCCCACGCTCCCTCCCATTTCCAACCCATCTCCCAGGTCTCCATGTTCCCCACTTACCCGTGGGCTTTGCTCACCTGTCCCCGTCGAACCTAGTTTAAAGCCCTCCTCACTAGGTTAGCCAGTCTGTGTCCAAACAGGGTCTTCCTCCTCCTGGAAAGGGGAACGCCATCCCTGCCCAGCAGTCCCTCCCTCCCAGTGATGGGCCTTTCTCCCCCTGCATTTCTACTCAACGTGCTCGTTCTAGTCGTACCAACACCAGGCCCCGAGGGAACGACCCACAACTCCCGTCTGAGTCATGGAGCCCAGTGGAAGCTCGCCGCGCCCTCCCAGATCAGCCCCAGCTACCTCACCTGGCCAGTGCAGTGAGGGGGAGCGACTGTGGGTAACATAGATGGGGGGGGTGAGCGCACACGCACAGTATCACCTGCACACAAGAAGTGTTACTGTCTGTGTGCACCACTGAGAAAAGTGGCGTTTGCCCTTCCCCCCGCGAAGGCCCCGGCAGGACTTTCCAGCACGGCCCAGTGACCGGTCAGGGGCTGCGTTTGGCACAAGGCGAATCTGAGTTTGGCAGAGTCAGACACAGAAACGGCTCCCCCAAGCCAAGCGGGGGGGGCATGTCACAAGCGGCCGGGAGGGAGGCCAGGCTGGTAGCTCTGGGGCTGCAGGCAGGGTCAGGGAGCTCCGGGCACCGTCTGTGCAAGCCCCACCCCAGGGCCATCCGGCACCTCCAGCCCTTGTGCACCCAGACCAGCTCACATTTTGCAGGCAAGGTTTTATCTTGGGAAAGAGCCGTTATTTCTTCGAACACAATTGCATTAGAGGGGTCATCCGCTTTGCATGCGGTTTGTTATCTCGCTTTTCATGTTGCTGCAT
Source organism: Pelochelys cantorii (assembly GCA_032595735.1). Classification (NCBI taxonomy): domain Eukaryota; kingdom Metazoa; phylum Chordata; order Testudines; family Trionychidae; genus Pelochelys; species Pelochelys cantorii. The sequence continues at coordinate 12,835,620 of CM064345.1, forward strand.
AAGGAGAGGTTGAATGTTTAAAACAAAATAGACCAATCATTGAACTGCTGGTTTTCACCATGGTACAAAAAATAAATGCTTGAGTTCCCCATGTCTGGGGTCAATTTCTTTAATGGACTTTCAAATGTTTCATGCAGACAGAAATTGGGATCCAGTTTTAGGTTTCTCTGAAACACACGTGCCTATGCACAGCCTTTTGTTTTGCTAATTTTATTTTTTAAGACACTCTTACTTAGTCCTAGGACTTAGAGACCGTCTCGTGCATACATCCGAACGGCCAAGGTTTTCAAAAGCACTGGGATTTTGTATGCTCAGTGAGAGACGACCATAACAGCCTGATTTCAGGAGCGGAGAGACAAGGTGTCTCAAAGTGGTGGAGGCCAGAGAGCTGAGGCCCTTAAAATCAATAGACATTTTAAAAAAAACAGCCAACGTGCTTCAAAAAGGATGGAAGCACTATTAGAGACATCTTATTAATGGGAAAACTGAAGCCTGGTCTACACTTACAAATTGGATCAAGCTAGCTATGTGCAAAAAGGTTTGTGCCCATGTGGTTAGGTCAAGCTAGGTTCCTCGGTAGATGTGGCTAAATCAATGAAAGAATTCTGCGATCCACTTTTGAAGTGGCAGATTATCTACAGTGACCAGAAAACCCCTTTCATCTACGCCGGCAGTTTCTACACCAAGACTGCTCCAGTGGCACAGCTCTAGAGCAATAGGAGTGCCGCTGTCTCTAGCAGCTGTCGAATAGACACATCCTCAGGGCAAAAATGTGATCTGGGTTGCCGAAGGTCATACAACATAGCAAAGGGCAGAGACCGGAATAGAACCCTTGACTCCTTAATGCCATGCCCGATCTTCTATCCATGTCACCTACCGGTTTAGATGTTTTAGTAGGATCTCTCTTCTGTGCACTGTCTATCACGCTACATAAAATAGAAAGGCTCTGCTAATGTTATTTTCTAAAGTGTCGTCTTCTTACTGTAGCCAAGCCGGGACGTAGGTTAGGAGGTATGGGTTTTGTGCCCCATGTGCTGGGAGAGACAGTGTGATGAGTTACGATGGGCGTGCCTACCATGCTCTGAATTGCTTTCTATTTTTCCAGGTGACACCTTAGTCCCTCAGATTATTATAATCCCATTAGAACTCACTTCAGAGAGTTGAAACTGAACATTTCATTGACTGCGTTCAGTGGCACCCTTCTGTGAAGGCCGAGGGTGTAGCCCTACCAAGCCCCGGGAAAGCATCTGATGAAGGTCAAGCCTTCCTAGCTCCTACCCATACCTATTTTTCAGTTGTCCATTTAGGAAAAGTGATTGCCTGCAGGGGGCTGGGGTATGTGTTGTTCCTTTGTCGTTCCTCTGGAAGCTTTCCTACAGCCTTGCCAGTGCCACCGACAGAAACACAGAACCAATCACTGGATCAACAGCTCAGACTAAGACCAGCTCGGCAGTAACCTGGGATGATTGTGGTGTGCAACATTATATCCTCTGCCATCCTCATTTTGCATCCTGCTTGCAGAGCCTGATGGCATGATAATCAACAGGCCTTGCGCAGTGGCAAGCAGATAAATTATCATTCAGGTGATACAGCTGAAGGGACAACAAAATTCTCAAACAAAAGCTGGAGACGAACCACCAGGCACGGGGAGACAGTCTGCAAGCCCCAGCTGTTGGAGGGAGATTATTCATTTCTTCTGAGCAGCTTTTCCCAAGAATAAGACAAAACCAGCATTTGCTGCAGGCCTGCTTTATTCTTCCATCTTTTCGATAGCCCTACACGAACATGTTATATAGAAAAACTGTAAAAAACAACCAAGAGTCTAGCAGCACCTTAGGGTGTGTCTAGACTACACGGTTTTGTCGACAAAAGTAGACTTTTGTAGATAAAACTATACCTGCGTCTACACTGCTGCTGAGTTCTCTCAACATAACGTCGACAGAACTCGGCAGTTTTGTCGACGGCGGTAAACCTCATTCTACGAGGAATAACGCCTTTTGTCAACAGAGTTCTGTTGACAGAAGGCGTGATTGCATCTACACTGTCTTTTGTGTCTACACTCTCATGTCGACAAAGCGGCTTGCTTTGTCGACAGAACTGGCTGTAGTCTAGACGCTCTTTGTCGACAGAAGCTTTGTCAACAGTATCTGTCCACAATACTTCTGTTGACAAAAGCCTGTAATCTAGACGAACCAAACATGCAGATGGGATCATGAGCTTCCGTGGGCACACTTGGGTTGGGTTGTTGGGGTTTTTTTTAACTTTTTCCAGTTACAGACTAACTCAGCTACCCCTCTGACTGTTATATGTAGCGTGCAAACACTATAGAGATGGATGCATATATTATACCCACCATGTCTATGGAGGTAGATGTGTCATGGGATAAAAACATTTAACAGGCACTTTAACCACCAAACCTGCCCTCTCCCCACTCACACGACCATGCCACAGATCTCTAAAGCTTCAAAAAATCACCATTAAAAATGTTAAAAATCAAGTAGCAGGGATGGTCCTTTTGTTCTGTGCCTGTAGTTTTCACGCACATTGGCAGGCTGAGTTAATGACTAAGGCAGCGGTTCTCAACGCGTTTCAGTCCACGGACCACCAGGCCAATCAAAATACTTTCGTGGACCACCTCCTTTTTGAGACATGCTAAAAAAGAGCGGACAACGAACATTTTGGTTTGAAATTTATTTCTTACTAACAGATTTTTGGCTCCTGCCCACGCCATGTGACTTTGGACCATGTTCCTGTGGACCACCGAAAAAGTCACCATGGACCACCAGTTGAGAACCACAGGACTAAGGGAAAAGCTAGCACTGACCTCAACTTGCTAATGCCTTTGAAAACCACAAATTGCCTTGTCTTCATTAGGATCCTACCTCCTGTTAGCCAGCTCATGCTAAGAGCACATCTTTCTTCTTGGAGAAGACAAAGACTCAGCAGCTGGGAACGCTTTAGCAGAATTCTGTTCAATACGTTCTTTAAGCACATGCCTAACTTTAAGCACCCGAGTAGCGTCATTGAAGGAGGCTTCATTCGCGGCTTAAATTTGAACCTGCTTAAAAGTGCACAAGTACATTTGCTGAATCAGGGCTGGACTATGGAAGGAGTTGTACAGAATATCTGCCCAACCCTGCTTGTCTTATGTAGGGGAGCAATTGCATTCATTTGACTGGGACTGTTCATCCAAATATGGTGACCAGGATCTCACACAATTTTAGCAACTTGTCAGTATCTGCAAATAATGTAATTAATGTAATTTGTGACTCTGCCTTTGCTTCTGCTGTTGATGTGGCATGGGCACAAGCAATCTGTCTTCTGGGGTTTGGAAATAGTCTATTGGGATTTATTCATTCTGCTTCTAAACAAACACATTGCCTCCAAATCCTATCAAATTCTGATTAAATTGCTATACGGAATTAACAGGTACAGGCTATGCACTTATTGCCTGTTCTAAGCCACAGCATCAGGTATGATTTGCTAGTGAAAATTTTAATAGACAAAAAATCATTCTACTAATATTTAGGGGGAGGGAAAATCCCAACATTAGTTCCTGCAGAGTTGGGAGAGGAAAGCGCCAACATGCAGTCTGCAGACCTTTGACCAATGGCTTCACTGTCTTCTGGACTGATTAAGCGGTGACTTATTTTCCTGCATGCAAAATGAGGATGCCAGAAAGAAGGCGCAGGTGATGGTCCCATTAAAGCAGCTCATGCAAAACACAAAAACAGCTCCGCCCCCCCACCCCCGCATAAATAAATAAAAGCAGCAGCTGTAAGAGGATTTGGAAGGGCAGGATAAGGAAGTTCTGAAATCTGTAGATTAGAAAGCAGTGGCTTTATTTACTCACTGCTGATTGAGCGTCCTGTTGTGACCGCTGTGCGATGTTTCATAACAGCTTGGGGACTGCAACATTTTGTGCAATAATCTTCTCTTTTCTAAACTAAAGAAGCCCAATTCTTTCAGCCTCCCTTCCTAGCTCATGTCCTCTAGACCTTTCATCATTCTTGTTGCTCTTCGCTGGACCCTCTCCAATTTCTCCACATCTTTCCTGAAATGCGTTGCCCAGAACTGGACACAATACTCCAACTGAGGCCTAACCAGCGCAGAGCAGAGCAGAAGAATGACTCCTCGTGTCTTGCTCACAACACACCTGTTCGTGTAGCCCAGAATCATGTTTGCTTTTTTTTGCAACAGCATCACACTGCTGACTCATATTCAGCTTGTGGTCCACTGTCACCCCAAGATCCCTTTCTGCCGTACTCCTCCCTAGACAGTCGCTTCCCATTCTGTGTGTGTGAAACTGATTGTTCCTTCCTAAGTGGAGCACTTTGCATTTGTCTTTATTAAACTTCATCCTGTTTCCCTCAGACCATTTCTCCAATTTGGCCAGATCATTTTGAATTATGACCCATCCTCCAGAGCAGTCGCAACCCCTCCCAGCTTGGTATCATCTGCAAACTTAATAAGCGAACTTTCTATGCCAATATCTAAATCGTTGATGAAGATATTGAACAGAGCCAGTCCCAAAACAGACCCTGCGGAACCCCACTTATTATACCTTTCCAGCAGGACTGTGAACCATTAATAACTACTCTCTGAGTACGGTTATCCAGCCAGTTATGCACCCACCTGATAGTAGCCCCATGTAAGTTATATTTGCCTTGTCTAATATCATGCAAGACCGTATCAAACGCCTTACTAAAGTCTAGGTATACCACATCCACCGCTTCTCCCTTATCCACAAAACTCATTATATATATTTCCTTTTTCTAAAGTTCAGTAAGTAAAGAGACAGGATTAATGAGACTAGAAATATTGACATCCCGGGCCTTCAATGTGAATTATTTTGATTTTGATTTTGTTTAAAATAAAACACTGCTGTTTGCCTTCTGTGAGAGACTGTTTGTGTGAATGAGAGAGGGTGTGAAGGGCATCGTGAGAGCCAGATGGTCAAGAGAGAAGGGGGAGAATGCGGGGTGAAGACAAACTGTAAAAGACAGACCGCGAAGAGACGTACCAGCATTGGTACCCGCGGTCAGAGACTGGCAGAATTGATGGCTCTAGAGCTGAAGGGCGGGCACCCTTGAAAGCAGCAGATTCAGTCCAGGGCAGGATGAGCCTGTCGGGATGTTTTGGGATGAATGTCAACATCAGAAGAGAACAGTCACCGGTCACAGACTGACAGTGAAATCCAGAGAGGAGAGGATGATAAAAGCAGGTGCCTCGCTATGGGACTTTGGGTTCGTCTTGCCACCGACTCCGGAGAAGCATCAGATCAATCGACTGACAAAGGCCCTGCTCCCCCGCTGTGATCAATCTAACTGGCCACTGGATTGGTACAGACTCTGGACTGGTAACTATAACATCGACTGGCAGGACTGTGTGTGTGTGTGAGGGACTGAATAGCACATGCACCTGTTGTATTCTCAATAAATGTGGCGTCCTGCCTTTTCCCCTAGAAAAGATCTCGTGTGCTTTGTTTAAGCAGATAACACCGGATACATCAGGGCAGCCATAGCCGTGGGGGTGGGGCTCCTATTGCGACCTGGGTGTTCCTGCTCGCCCCCCCCCAACCCTGAGTTCCCCTACACTCCCTCCTCCTGGCACCCCAAGCCCCCCTGCCCGGGCCCCTCTCACCATCCCGCCACACACACCGATCTGCACCCTAAAGACGGTGCCAGGAGCAAAGAGAAGTAGCGCTGCCCAGGCCCCCCTCTGGACCCCAGCTTATGGAATGAGGAGTAACGGTAGTTTGAATTAGGATCTTTAATTCGAACTATCTAGTCCGTGCCGCATGTAGCCGCGGGCACGGAGTTCGGACTAAGGGGGATTTAAAAATGGCGGCACCCGGGAACATGCAAATGAAGCCCGGGATATTTAAATCCCGGGCTTCATTTGCAACTCCGCTATTTACCCTACCTAGCTTGAACTAACGAGCTAGTGTAGACATACCCTAATATTGTCTATAGATACAGGCACCTGCCTCAGTTTCCCTGATTCTGTGTTGTCCTCTAGGGAAGCGGGAGAAGGGGAACAGGCTGATGACACTTTGCAGAAGCCCAAGGTGTGACGGACCGGAGAATAAGTTACATGCACCGAATCACTCAGTTCTCAATGCAGGCTCTCAGCAGAGATGTTACAAACTGCCAGCTTAGAAGTCTCTGGTGCACATCCTGTGTCAGGACGGGTCAATAAATCCTTCCCGGCTCCCTGCCCCTTGCAAGCCTGCCCCACCTGGGGCACCGTGACGTGGGGAGCAGAGAGGAGAGAACCCAGGAGCTCGGGGCTGAGCCTGGATCCTGGCTGGGGGTCAGTTCCTGGCTGTGCGGGCTCCCTGCTCAGCTAGGCCCGTCCCTGCCCCACAGGGCCGGGGCTGAATGCAGCGGAGGTGGGGGGTGACAACTGGCAGGGCAGGTGGGGGTGGGTCCTGCCACCTGACCCCAGGCCCTGGTCCCGGTTTCAGAGAAGCATGCCACGGAGCCCTGGGGACCCGGCTCTGCCTGGCGCCGGATGCTGCCGAGTCCGGTGTGTGTGCCCCTCCGTGGAGCAACAGGCACAGCCCTGGGGCCGGAGCCAGCCCCCCAGGGCAGGAGGGTGCCAGAGCAACCTGGAAAGGCACCAGGTGGCACCTGGGTAGAGCCACCCCCTCCCTGCCACCCAGAGGGATCCGGGCACCCCCGGCCTGAGCGTGTCCCCGGCGTGTTCACCTTGTTCTGCTGCCTGTGAGTTCTGCTGTTCTGCAGTAACCTCGCAGGCGTGCCTCAGTTTCCCCGGGCACTGCACCAACAGTGAGATGGGGAATGTGGCTGGGGGAGGGGGGCAGCACCACATTGGGCTGCGGGTGTGGGGGGGCGGGAGGTGGGCTGGGGTCAGCAGGGAGACACCTACACCAGAGTGTGACTGATTCTTGTCCCCTCCCACCCGCTGTGTCCTCCAGTAATTCCTCTCCCCCTTCCCGCCCAGCCTCCCCCCTCCGGCCCCCCAGGGTCTGTTGCCCTCTGGCTCCTCCTCACCTCCCTGCTCCACCGTCCTGCCATCCTGGGGCTGAGCCCGCGGGGGGGCAGGGCAGGGGCTGGGGCGGGTGGCCAACTCCCCCGACCCTGAGCGGTGTCGCCCGGCAGCAGGGCTGGGGCTGAGGAGGGAGCCGGCTGGCGGGTCCCCACCCAGCGGGGGTGCTGAGAACGGACGCACTCGCTGCAGCAGTGAGCGTGTCATCGGGGGCAGGGCGGCCAGTCCCTCGGCCTGACTGTGCCCCTCCCTGGGCCCGGCCAGCTGGGGGCGCGGGGGCCTCCGAGCAGGCCGCAAAGTCAGAGTCACGAGCC
>CM064345.1:12848208-13069337 GCA_032595735.1 Pelochelys cantorii
ATTTTGAAATACAGCGTGTGTAGACGCTCCACTTCTGCTATTTTGAAATAGCCTCTCCCCGGGGCCATTCTAAGTTATTTCTCCCCAGAGCCTCCTGGAGCCACCCTCGAAGGAAACACCAATCAGCAAGTAGACAACTCCCGCATGATGCTGCAAAACCCATAAAGTTGGGACTCCCCGTTATGAAAGTGTGGGGAGCTGTTGCCCTGAAACGTGGGCTGAGTCCTCAGGAGACAACTTCAGGGCATCCGCTCGTGACCGACTGAACCCGGCTTCTTCCTCGTGCCTTGCTTAACTGGCCTCCGGGCTGGCACCGGGCTGGACACCAGCGGCGGGACATGTGTGTGTGTGGGAATGGAGGCAGATGCTGATTTCCCTGCTGCATTTGCAATCCATGTGGCACATTGCCTCTTCTGCCGAAAAACATCAGCGTCACAGACAGGCCAGTTGTCCCAGTGCTACAAAGGAGGAGCTACAGGGAGATAGGGGTCCATTTCCCCTTCCCTCAATTCACAGGCCTCCACAGCTCTGAGTAGAGGGGAATCCCCTACAGTTGTGGACAGGATGGGGTGCAGGACCCATGGATGAGGGGAATGATCCATGCCACCAGGGGGCATACGTGGTCCCAAACATGCACTCAGACGTCTGCCACATCTAGCAGCACAGACAGACACCAGCTTCTCCTTCCCTCCTCCCCTTATCTGGCCCGTCTCAGAGGTGCTGACCACAGACACTTCCACCGGCCCTTGGGGGCTGTCGCTGCCGGAGGAGGCTCAGTTGAGCTGAGCTGGCCCCGGAGAGCCACCCAGAGAGCAGGGACCATGGAGCAGGTGCCAGCCCTCAGCCCCGTCCTCTGCATCCTCCTCCTCGTCCCCACCTGGGCAGCAGGTACGTCGGCAAACCCCCTCTAGATAGCCTGAGGGTCTGTCTGTCCCCGAGGTCCTTCTGTCCGTCCCTCCCCGTCCCTACAGCCATAGCTAGCCAACCCGTTTACATACCCACCTATCTAAATCCTTCCACCCCATCCTCTGTTCCCTGCCCATCCCTCCTCCTGCTGGCTCTCCTTCCACCATTCCCTCGACACTCTCTCTCCCATCATCCTTCCCCTCATAGTATCTATCCTCCCCTGCTCTCAAACCCCACAGACCTTTCGCTGGCTGCAAAGGGAGCATGCGGCGCCAGTGTAAACTAGACTGGGTTTCACATCGGATTAGCTGACGGGGGCGGCTGTGCAGACGGGTTCATTCACTTCCTCAGCGAATGTGGAACTCCCTGGTGAGTGCATGTTCAGGGAGCCCCTGGGTGCTTCTAGCTCAGGTTGCAGCAACTGGGGCTTTTCGCTTTGGAGGTGCCCGGTTCACTCCAGCATGCCAAGACGGCAGGCCCAGAAATGCACTAAAGTCTTCTCACCAACTTGAAGGGCAGAAGTGACAATTACAACTCCCTCGTCCAGCCCCTGCACATCGCAGGCCCTAGAGCCTCACCACCCGCTCTTGTTTTTTTCCATTCAAACGAAGATGGCGCAGAAATTCCCGCCAGCTGCAGGAGACCGATCCCAAATGTCAATGGGTCTGCCCAGAGTCCAGGTGAGTTTGCTGCGGAGTTCGGGGATACGGCTCTTGATCAAGTGACCAAAATGGCAGGATTTATCAAGCGTCTGGGATTACAGATCTTCCCTGGGGACAGATCGATGTGGAGTTAAGGAGCGCGGGACTAACATGGAGGACAGATGAATGAACTGACCGACAGGGGTCCAGGAAGGAAAGGCTGGATGGATTGGATTGACCAATGGATGGAAGGGTCTGTGATTGGAAAATGGATGGATGGTTCTGTGACCACTGGATGGGTGGATGTAGGGTGAAAATATGGATGGATGGATGAGGAGCAGAGAGACAGATGCTGCTAGCAAACGAGGGAGGGGGAGTTGACCTCTGCACTCAGCAACACAGTGACTTATTCTCTCTCCAGAGCCCAGGGCAGGTCTGTCCCATTGCACGGGTGGCCCAGTGTATGACGCAGGTTTTCTCTCGTCCCCAGATGGTCTGAACGTCTCCCAGGAACCCAGGTCCCTCAGCTTAACAGTTGGGGAGCACATGACCCTAACTTGCACCTTTCAGGCCAGAAAGAACGACACAGTAAATGTGCTTTGGCTTGGTGGAACTGGAGAAGACCTGTGGCTGGTTGCTAATCATTCCTGCTGCAGGGGCCGGCTCGGCGTGTCCAGTCGGGAGGAAAACGGGGAGGGGAAGGCAACGCTGACCCTGTTTAAGCTGGAGCGACGGGACTTCGGCTTCTATTACTGCTGTGTCAAAATCAACGACGACACAGAAAAGACAGGAGGAGGCACCGAGCTAACAGTGATGCAGAGAAACCACGGTGTGACTGGTGAGAGGTGCGATGCGGAATGGGGCATATACCCCCTTAGAGGTTGCTGGCTCTGATCCGGCCCCACGGTGGGGAACTGGCTGACTCGGGGGGTGGAAAATGGGACGTGGGGCTGGCTCCCATTCCGACTGGAGATGACAAATTCCTGAGTGATACTCGTGCGGTGGCGGGTTGTCAGGTTTAAATTAAACAATCTCCCCAAGCTGATGAGAGGCAGCTTTTGTGCCAAATTCTCGCAGGCAGCAGCTCTGGTCTGGCTCACATCTTGCCGGGATCGGGGTTGGGGGAGGAGGAGGGAGGTGGCTAGAAACCCAGCCTCGCATTTCTCCCGTCAGGCACCAGATACGCACAGATGGGAGATGTGTCGCTCTTACTCTTCCCTCGCTATTGGTTTTCTAGTCTGCAGAAGATGAGGCTATAATTCCGGCCCTGCTGACTCACTGCGGGGTGATCAGACTCGTGGGCAGCTGCGAAGGGTTCGCAAGAAGTGCAGGTGGAGCCTGGGGAAGTTTTCTTGCAGTGGTTGCTGAAGAGGAAATTGGTCACTTCGTACAGGGCCATGTGAGAGGTGCACACAGTCCCTGAAGCAGAGACACAGAGAAGCCCACACAGGTCTAGGAATAAATCAGAGACCATAGGCAGGCAGGCACACAGCCATAGAGAGACCAGAATGGCCCAGGGACCCACACGGCACCATCCCGCTTTCTGCTGCGCCCCTCACTTGAGATTCTCTTGCGCGGGCCCCAGGTGGGAATGGAAGGTGATGACCACTAGCCCAGAAAGGTAACTGGTACGTCACACGCCTCGACATCCCAACTGGCCTCTCCTGTGCCTCCTCAATTCGGGAGCCACTCCACAGACATCCCTGGGGTTGCTCCAGATTAGCTGACATCAGAACCCAGATTGACTACTTTGGAGTCAGTGGGCTGACTCTGGATTCACACCACAATCACTGAGACAAGGCCACGATTGCCTGAGCCTCCGGGGGCATCATTCCAGATTTAGATCAAGTTCATGGAGATCAGACTCCAGCCCTGACTCTGCTGATGTCCTGGGAGTCACTCCAGATTCAGACTGGGTCCAGCGAGACCAGAATCTAATGTGACAAAGCAGTACGCCAGACACAGCTTCCTATGGCTCTTCGCAACAGAGATTCTTGCCAAGGTTAACACCCTTCCTTTTCCTTAGAAGACAGAAATGAACTGAATCCAGACGCCAGCTCTGAACTCACCGTCTACAGAGCTGTGGTTGTTCTCACAGGTGTCAGCATTGTCATCCTAGTTACCATCCTAGCAGACGCACAGGTATTTACTCTTCCCGCCACGCTCCCTCCATCTGCCTGGGCCCTCCTCCTTTGACATTCACGTCTCTTCTGTCCTGCTGGTGCGAGGGGGCTGGCAGCCTCCGACATACATTCCCCATCCTCTGTTCAATCTGTACGCCTCCGTTCATCTCTCCGCCAGTAACCCACGCCTCCTCCTTTCCTCCCCAGCCGCTGTCCCAGACACCCAGCAGCAGCCGCCGGCCGAGGTGAGACCATTCATATCAGAGCGTGCATTTAACTGGGTGGTGTTGTCCGTGTCCAGACAGCGCTGATGTGTGGTCTTGTGCCTCTGGTAGAAACCTGACCTGTAGAACGTGGCAGGGAGCTAGGGGGGTTTTAGCCCTGAGATATCACAGTCACGGAACTGCAAAAGAATCAGAGATTATCTGTCATCTCGGTTTCTACACTGAGGTCTGCAGGGGAGACATCAACTCATGTAGGTACTTGCCTAGCTCTACAGCAGGCCACATAAAAAGCCCCAGCAAACAAGCGAACATTTCACACAGACAGTCCCTTGTTTCTACTGCTCACTGTACACTACCCCCTGCGAGGTCGGTACAGTATTGAGATGGCAGTGGATCGAGCTGAGAAGGATGTGGCACATTTGAGAAGAGCCGTCATTTTGCAGTCAGAGCGTGGCTGTGGCCCTTTTGTATTCTGAGTGTTTGTGTGACGTGACAGGTGGGGGAATGCAAGACCCATTAGGGCCCTGAAAGGGGTAGAGGAGACCCATGGATGCAGACATACAGATGTGCACAGGTGGGATAGACAGACGTATGTATGTACAAACCAGTCTGCAGAAAAATAGAGAGATACAATCTCAACTTGCAGCCCCTCTGCTAGTCCCGCCCTGGGCTCCCTTCCCCATACACACAGCCCAGCGGGTGCCTCTCAGTCATGCCCTGTAGCCACCGGGGGGCGTCTCTCTGGGGGCTGAGTGACGCTGGGATGGGGCTGTGTGTGCTGTGGAGAGGGGCACACAGGGCTTCCACCACACCGCAGGGGTGTGTGTCCATTTCACCCCCTTCCTCCTTAAATGCACGGAAGGGGCAGGAAAGTCGGCAGCGGGGGCTGGAGCCCGGGTGACTGGGTTTGTGTCTCCAACAGGGGGAAAGCAGAGCCGGCGAGGGCGTGAGCGAGGGGCTGTACTATGCTGAGATCACGTTCCAGGCTCCGGCTCACCCAGAATACACCTCCATCTGGACCCAGCAGCTCTGAAGCTCCAGACCTGGCCGTGAAGGGAAGGGAGATGCAGGGAACGGCAGGGGTTCCGGCCTCGTACCACCCTGGAGGCATCTCCCAGGGTCAGTACCGGCTCGGTCAGCAGGCTGAGCCTTTCGCTTCTGGACAGGGATAAATGTGTGGGACGCAGCCAGACCCACAGCCGGTGCCAATCAGCCGCTGCTCCATGGGTGTTGGCCCCCGACTGGTCTGAACTGTGTCACTCCTCCCACCCAGCGGGGAGGTACAGTGCAGCCCAGGAACCTGGCCCACACCAAATGAGGCTGTGGCATTATCGGACTGCAATGTGAGCGGGCGGATCCTGGTTGCGTTCACTGTTGTGTGTGTGTGCCCCGAATTCTGTGCGAAGGGGGCCAAGTGAGGTGTCTAATGAAAGCTTGGGCTTTGCTGACTCTGTTTGTGCCGCTCATTTGCTTGTCTGGGTTTTATGTGTGAAGTTATGAAGAATGGCTCTGTCCATCTGATGTAAATGTGTCTGGGAGACAGCAGCAGGCGTCACCCACCTATGGGGATGGGCGGTTACCCAGTGACTAGCGATGCTGGATGGACAGTGGCCCGTAAGGGTTGCCAATACACACCTGAGGAATTCTGCTGCAAATCTGCAGGCCATCAGCTACACCATGGCCCCTTGCTGAGAAAGGACAATGGACAAGTTACTTAATCACGTGATCAGCCCCACGTTGGGAGGTACCATCACACAGAAGAACCAAGGATTTCCCTCGGCGTGGGCAAGATTATACAAGGATCCAGGGGGGTGCCTCCACTTTTGTCTTCAATCCCGCCCTTCGCTTCAAAAGCATCTTTGCGATGGACCGAAGGCCCGGAAGGATCTGCTGACCCAACCCAACAAAGAACGTCCTCCAAAGACTTTCAAGATAGCTGATGATTATGTCTCTACTAAGAGCCTGCCTCAAGAACTTGGTGATGGATGGATGTAATCTGATGCCCTTAACTAACCTACTCTCAACCTTTTCTTTCCTTTAATAATAAACCTTTAGATTTGAGATTCTAAAGGACTGGCACGGTGTGCCCTTGTTTGGGTAAGAGCTGAGGTATAAAATGACCTCGGACTATGGCTGGTCCTTTGGGACTGGGAGAACCAGTTTGGAGTTTGTGAGATCGGTTTCTTTCTAGCTAGTCCTTTGCCTGCAAAAGCTGCCTCTCAGCCTCCTATGTCTGGGGCTACTGCAGCTGTCTCGTAGTTGGTTCTGGATACAGCAGATTAGGCAGGTCGACGTTGCAAATGAAGCGGGGATTTAAATATCCTGCGCTTCATTTGCATAAAAATGGCCACCGCTTTTTGCCGACTCAGCACTTTGTCGGCAAAAGGCAGCAGGCTAGAGGGGGATGTGTCGAGAAAGAAAGCCCTTTTCGACAGATCCTCTAAACCTCCTTGTACCTAGTGAGTCTGTCTGTTTGCCTGGAAGGGGCATATGTAGAAATCTGCTAGAAATGATGCAGGGTCTAAGTGAAACTGGGGAGGAGTTGGTTGTGACTCAGCAGAGCGCTGCTTCTGTACAGCCCACAGAAGGTGAATTGCTGCTTAAAGAAACTCCTAAGAAGGAGAATCCTTGAGGTGGTTTTGGCAGCCGGTTTGCTGTGGCTGAAGGAAATGGAAATGCTTAGACCGGGGGAGATCACGAAAAAGGTCTGCCTGGAAAAGGTATTTCGTAAGACACTTGTTTCAGTTCCTAACAGCCAGAAGCTTTCTGTTCAAAGTAACGCCACTTTCCAGGGATACAATCTCACCTTTTCATGGGACAAAGATGATTTTCTAAAACAAATTACCTTTTCTTAAATGGATTATTTTCACAAGACAAAAAAAGTTGAGTTTTTGAAAAAAAATGTATAACAAGGGGACTGAAGAAACCAGATCAAGCACTGGAGAAAACAAAAGTTACCACCAAACCACATTTTTAAAAAAAAAGTCAGAAAATATTTTTTCACGCAAACTACGTAATTATTAGACAAAAAACCTACTTTATTTGAGCAATTCCAGCCTACGGAAGCTGTCACGTCGGCCGCTCAGACCAATTCCATCCCCACCAGGATGCCAAGGGGGACTCGTGTTTCTCTTCATGCTGAGTTAGGAGGAGGGACCGGGCGCCGTGTTAATTACAGCCAGCTGCTCATGTTCGGTAGGGAGGCCGGAGTCAGGGGCTGGACTCGATGACCTCCTGAGGCCTCTATCAGCCCTAGGATTCTGTGATTCTATGAGTCACTCCGAAGAGGACGGGGAAATAACACACAGGGATGTGATATAGCTGGAGGAGGTACCACACGAGGCATTTCCTGAGGTCAAACCAAGCCCTTGTAGATGATCCCGTGGTTTGGAAGGTCCCGAAGAGATTTTCTCACCCAGAGATGATGCAGTAGGAAGAGCAATTCAGGTTTTGTTGGGGTTCACATGGATTTTCACCCCCATAATTTTCTTCTACTGTCCCTCACGCCACATGAATGCCGTCTCCTCTGGGGAAGTCCCTCATGCCTGAGAGGTGCTGGGTGAGAGGGACTCAGGTGGTGCTGGGGGCGGATGGACTCAGCGCCGCTGGGTGTGGTTGGAAATTTGTTCCGTGCGCCTTGGAGTCTTGACTTTAATCTCTGCGTAGTTCAGGCCCTTGGTCTCCCAGCTGCCCTGGCCCTGTGTTAGAAAGATGTTCAGTGAGGACTCTGTCACCCCAGATCTGGTCACTTAATTCTGGCTCATTTAGGCAACTCCAAAGACCAAATCCCCCAGTGTTACCCCAGGGTGGAGGGGCTGGGAGCCAGAATTCCTGGGTTCTCTCCCCAGCTCGGGGAGGGAAGTGGGGGCTAGTGGTTAGAACAGGGGAGGTGAGAGCCAGGACCCTGGGTTCTCTCCCCACACTTTCTTATACAGGTCATAATGGACTCCCGGAGACCAGACTAAGCACCGTCTGGAAGAGGGCCCAGCCTGAGATGTCTCACCTGGGGCTGCTGCCGGTACAGCTGTGAGCAGGGCAGCGCTGTGGAGGAAGGGAGAGAAAAGGAAGGTTAAAACGGAGGAGCATCCGTGTGTGATGGGGTCCAGGGTGAGGAGAGAAGCTGCAGAGATTTACGATGGGGAAGGAGATGGAGGGAGGTTGGGGAGAGGAGCAGAGAGGGAGGGGTGGGCAGACAGCCCAGCCAGGACCACCCCGGGTGGCCACTTGGCTGTGTTCTCTAAGACGCCGTGTTGGTACCTCGGCAACTCTTCAGGAGGAGGGTGACCACCAGGAAGAGGATGAGGAGAAGTCCCAGGGTGATAGCGGCCGGGCACAGGACCTCCTGGGTGCCACATCCCGCAGGGTTGAGTCCTTTCGCTGGGGGATGGAGAGGAGGGTTAGGAGATTCTCCCCTCTGAGCCAGCCCCTCCCTGCCCTGGGACAGATTGGCGCCCACTAGAGGGGAAAAGCCCCCAGCCCCATCCCCCTCACCTGGGTCACTCTGGTTCCTCCCCGTCACCTGCAGCTTGGTGCCCTGCCCCGTCCCGCTCTCTCCCTGGAGGATGTTGATGTGGCACCGATAGAGGCCAGAGTCCCGCGGCTCCAGGTCCCGCAGGGTCATCGTGGCCTCCCCTTTCCGGAGCAGATCCAGGCGGGACACGTTGAGCCGCCCCGTGTAGAAGGGGTGGGCTGAATCTAGCACGACCTCGTCTCCCAGCCCTCTGGTCCACCTCGCTTTGGCCATGCTGCCCTGTCGGTTCTGGAAGGAGCAGTTCAGCGTGGCGGTGTCGCCAGGGGACGCCTGGAGGGTGCGGGAGCTCTGATGCACTTCCAGACCTTTGGGAGGCAGGGCAGTGAACGTTGTACCCACAAAGGAAAACGAGGACGAGGGGGATGGAGACGCCCCAGCCCCCCCCATCCCTGAGCGGCCCGGCGTTCCTTCCCAGCGTGCTACTGCTCACAGCACCGCCGATAACACACTGCCCCAGGCTCCCGCCTCTATAGATGCCCAACAGCAGCCCAGCGCACGTACGACGGATGCCCACAGAGACACCGGGCGCACAATCACTCAGCGCAGCTCCATGCAACGCTGCCAGCCAAGAGGCCCAAGGGGCTCTCACTCCACGGGGCAGGAGACACTCAGGGGTGCCGATCAATGCAAAGTCGGACAGGATGGAGAACAAACCCCCAACGACACAGGCGAAATGGCGGGGTGTAAATTAGCTTCACCCCTCAGCCAAGAGATCCCCAAGTCGTTGTAGACACTGCTCTGAGAACATCTGCTCCATGGGCCGCGACAGTCAAAATAGCCAAGAGAACGTTGGGAGCCAGGAGGAAAGGCGTAAAGTATCAGACCAAAAATCTCATCCAATCAACCCGTCAATCAAGGCAGAATGGGATAAACCAGCCAGCAGGGAAACTCTGTGGCAACAAATTAGAAAGAGACGGATCTAGGGGTGGAGAAGATAAGAGATTGGGTAGATGGATCTAGGGGTGGGACAGCCAGCCAGAGATGGAGCTAAGAATGGGGCAGAAGAACACAAGGACAGACAGGGATGGGTCTGGGGGTGGGACAGATGAACGGACAGAGATGGAAGTGGGGGTGAGGGAGGAGGCTGGATTAAATTATTACCTGCTGCCCAGATGGGGAGAAGACGGAGGGTGCAGAGGACGGGGGTCAGGCCTGGCAGCTGCTCCATGGTCCCTGCTCTCTGGGCGGCTCCGCAGGGCCGGCTCAGCTCAGCTCAGCCACCTCCGCCAGCCTCAGCACCAAGGGGCGGTGGAAAGTTTTGTGGTCTGCACCTCTGAGATGGCTGCAGCGAGAGGCCTGGGCCGAGGGCCGGATGCGGGGAGGTGAGCATGTCGTTAACTCTGAGAGAGACTGGCTCTGTGTTTGTGTGTGTGTGTGAGTGTGTGTGTGTGTGTGTGTGCATCCCATTGCCCTGGCAGAATCAGCCACATTCCTCTGTGTCTCCTAGCCCCTGTACAGCACATGACGGAGGAGGATTCCCCCTTACTTAGCCTGGGTGTTTTGAGCAGCAGCATCTGGTCTGATGCCCCACCCGGCACCTCCCCAACTGTCCAGGCATGGGGTTGGGGAAACAGAGGCAGCTGGCATCCTCTTGGGTGCCAAATTCCTGCTCTGTTCCCCAAGCCAGTCAACGAAAGGTGTGAATGCCCACCCACAGGTGGCCATCCAGCCTTGTCAATTTTCATTCATCCCTTTTAGTGGCTCTGTCGTGAGACATTTCTAACCGGTCTTGTCTTTAGCAGCATGGCCTGTGGCCGACAGTCACACCCTGCTGCTGCAATAGTTCGAAGTCACCGATGCAGTGTCCTGCCAGGTCTCCTGTTCCATCTGTGATGATAAAATATCTCAGCGGGGTAGTAGCCTTATTAGTCTAACTGTGATGAATGGACACAATTCCGACATCGGAAGTCGTAACACGCATAAACATTGTAGGGCAACATTTTAACCTGCCTGGTCACGCAATCATGAATTTAAAAGTCGCTGAACTTCTACAAAGGCATTTCACTAACCAATGAAAGAGAGGGTCTGTAGCACTGGGATTCATCTACAGATCTGACACCGTTACCCTGGGCTTGAACAAGGACTTTAACCGGCTGGCACATTACAAACCCAGCTTCTCCTGCCTTTCATTTCCACATCAAACGCTGCGTGTGGGGCCCATCCAGCCCACTTCATTAGCCTCATTAACATGGGTCCTACACTTGACAGGTATTTCTGCTGTTGTATAGATCTCTTGGTGTCTCTTATTTCCCCTCCAGCTCCTCTGCAGAAGTGGGTTTGCCCACAAAAGTTGATGATTCTATATCATTGGCTGGACTTTACAAAAACCCAACCAGTCACCTCCACGGCTCACTTCACTTCCCCACAGAATCAAAAGGACAATAAACTATTGAAACTCCTACATGCCTCAGGATGTTTGAACTCCAAGACCCTCAGCTCACCTAACAAACAATGTCTACCTGTCCAACCACACTCTTAGCCCGGCAGAAGAATCAGTCCTGTCTCAGGGATTCTTTCTGCCCAACCATCCCCACAAATATGATTCAGTTCTTTGGGATTGGGGCAAATGCAGTTGTACCTAGTGTGGCGGCACGTCGGGGTCCCCCGACTCCTGCACCCCCGTAATGGCATGGACAGACTCCACCAGCCAGTAGAATAGAGGGAGTTTATTGCTTCTCCAGGATACAGCACAGCACAGATGTCATCTGGTTACAGGAACCGGGCCTAGGATGCCTCAGCCCCCCTTGAGATGGGGGAGACTGGGCTCCTAAATTCCAGCCCCTTTCCCTAGGCCATATCTTCCATGATCCCAGACAGAAACTAACTCACTCACTTCCAGCCCTGCCCCCAGCCAGGTCTGGCCTCGCCCCCTTCCTTTCCATTGTTCCACTCCATGGGAGATACCTGCCTGACGAGTTTCGAAGCCCCCTTGCATAATGACTCATCCCCTGCCCTGCTGGGCCGTGCTGCAGACAGCCGCCAGTGGCGGTCACTGACAACCCACTGCCCAGCATAGCAACCAGCAAGGTACCCCCACTACGTCACACCTAGAAGCCTATTTTTGCCACCTCCCTCTGAAGGAATATTTCTAACACACCAGTGAACAACGCCCTGACCCTCAGGATGCCCCTGCCAACCCCACAAGAGGAAGGCCTCTATGTGCACCCCTCCTGACAATCGTAACGAGAGTCTTGATTTCTATATCAATTGCTTCCGGAAACGCACACAGGCCGACACTGTTAACATCTGACGTATAACCTCCGCCATGCAGAACGCAATGCTATACACAGCCTCAACAACAATTCTAACATTATCATCGAAGAAGCTGACAAAGGGGGGTGCTGTAGCCATCAGGAACAGAATAGATTAGAAACAGGAGACTGACAGACAACTCACCAACACCAGATTCTACCTCTGACCCTACTAAAAAATACCAGGGGGAAAAACATTAGGCCATTTGCTCATGAAACTCCCTGCTACTACTCGGGACCAAAGCTATACTAACACACCCTCAAATCCCTGACCACAAGTTTTCTATCTGCTCCCCAAGATCCACAAACCTGGAAATCCTGGACATCCCATCATCTCAAGCATTGGCACATTTACAGCAGGATTATCTGGCTATATTGACTCTCTCCTCAGACCCTATGCTACCAGCACTCCTCGCTATCTTCAAGACACCACCGACTTCCCGAGGAAACTACGGAACATCAGTAATCTTCCCAAAAACACCATCCTGGCCACCATGGATGTAGGTGCTCTTTACACCAATATTCCACACGAGGATGGGTCATTGCCAGTCAGGAACACCATCCCTGATGACGCCTCTGCACATCTGGTCACAGAGCTCCCCCACTTTGTCATCACCCACAAATATTTCCAAAGTGGGGACGATTTATAGCAGCACAGCCATGGGCACCCGCATGGCCCCACAATATGCCAACGTCTTTATGGCTAACCTCGAACAACGTTTCCTCAGCTCTCACTCCCTAGCCCCCTTACTCTGCTTACGCTACGTTGACGACATCTTCATCATAGGGGCCCACGGGAAGGAGGCCCTTGAAGAATTCCACCGGGATTTCAACAACTTCCCCCCACCACCACCACCACCATCAACCTCAGCCTGGACTTTTTGATTAGAGTCTCAGGTGCTACAGGACCATTGTTGTTTTTTAAGTGTTTCCGTTTAGCTGGGTTAGTCTGTAAGGTGCCACAGGATTATTTTTAGGAGGATAAAAGTTCAGCTAGTGCCGTATGCTCCTCTGCGTGTCGGATTGGTTTGTGCAGGCAGCCAGCCCTGCAGACCCCGAGAGAGCCCCCATAGGCCACCAAATCTGATAACGATCAAAGGCCCTGAGCCAAGTCTATTACAAACAAACTTCAGTAAGAGTAGATGTGTCTGCCCGTGACATGGGCCCAGCTCAGTCAGCGACAGGGAGTCGCCACTGCCCCCTCAACTGGACGAAGAGTTAAGTCGACGTGACCAACATTTACCTCATGGTCTAGATGGTGCTTGGTCCTGCCGTGAGGATAGGGGACTGGACTCGATGCCTCTCGAGATCCCTCCCCGCTCTAGTGTGCTACGATTCTGTGATTTCTAGCCTGAGACCAACGATCTGAGATACGCCCCTGACGTATCATCTTACGCGTTTCATGGCATGTGTAATTACCTCCCCTCGCGCTTTCCTCCAGCGCCTTCCTATTCACCCCGGGACGGCGCTTTCACTCCCGACGTGCCAGGCACACTGTCACGGCTCAGCACCTGTGTCCAATGGTTTGATCGCGTGCGAGGTCGGGGGGCCCTTGTGCTGTCCTGGGGAAAGGTTGTCGCACGGTCCGGGTGTTTCAACAGCGCTAGTAGGACTGGTGCCCAGTCCGTGTCCTGGACACTGACTTTCAGGCAAGCGCCTGCTTTGGACAGGGCCTGCCTGTTTCTCACTGGCAATGACCAGTGGCCCCACTGAGTTGCTCCTGGGCTGTGGAGTCATTTGAGGTTGTTGTCCAAACGACCTTGCAAAATGGTACATGGGCAAAATTTACCCCGTCAGCAGCTGTGTTCCAGTCACAGCGTCCGTCCCCACCCACGGGGCCACCCCGATCTCTGGAGCCCTCCACGGATCCTAGATTTGTATCTGCCTCCACCACATTGAGCTGTGGAGATCCATGAATTTGCAGGGCTCTCCTAATTTCCCTTTACCGCCAGGAATTCATGTTTTCCTGGCGCGACCTCCTCTCCGCCGAGTGAAATGAGCCAAGGTGCCATTGCTGCCAGGGCACGACCCACCACCACCCCCGTCGCCCCAGCTGGGGCAGCCCGTGTTGGCTGAACGTGTTCCTGGAGGTTTCCTGACGGATGTGTGGAGACTCCCAGGCAGTCAGGGAGGACTGGCCGCCAGAGGCTACGCCCAGTGGTAGGGTGGCTGTGGAAAGGGGTGGGTGGAGAAAGGAGGCACCTAGTGACTCAGGAGGGCAGGTGAGGGCATGGGGTGGTCGTTGTGCACCCGAAAGGGGTCTGAGAGCCGATGGGGCAGTTGTGTGGAGCGGCTCCGGTGCTCCGGTCCTTGCTTTCCGAGGGGGCGTTGTTTTGTTCACCAAGCCTGAGCATTGTAGAAGGTGTTTGGGGTGTTAAAGTTGATAAGAGCTGGGTGTGAAGTTCTACCGATGGTGAAAGATACCGGAGCTAGCTGTCTGCAGATAGTGGCAGGGCGGGGAGAAGAGAGAGAGGAGACTAGAGATTTGGGGGGTAGGAGTCCTGGTTTCTATCGGAGGTTCTGGCTGACAAGAGCAGTCTGGCAGAAAAAGACCCCAGGCATCCTGGCTCCCAGCCCTCCCGCTCTAACCACTAGACCCCGCTGCCCTCCCAGCACTGGGGAGAAGATTTAGAGTCCAGGACTCTCTGCCCTTCTTCAGCTCAGCTCTGTGCAGAGTCTGACATGACGGGGGTCCCGCTGTTTTCCGGGGGGAGTGTCTGTGCAATGCCCAGCCCCACGGGGGTGGGGGGCACCATGGGATCCTGCGGCAATCGCTGCAGTGTCTGTGGCGGGCCGGCGGGCCCTGCATTGCTCAGGGCTCTGTCTGCACGCCCACCCCTGCACGTCAGGGTGAGACAGGAAACCCAACCCCATTCGAGGCTGCAGCTTTTGCACAGGCAGCAGCGGGAGGCACGGGAAGGAGGTTGATTTACAACCAGCGGCGGAAGCGTCAGAGTCGGGGCCACGTGCGACGCACAAGGAAGCGGCCATGTCACCATCTCCCGAGCAGGAGTCCATCTCCAGGCGCTCAGCTCGCCGTGCTAGAGACGCATCCAGCCCTCCCGGTGCAGGGAAACCTCTGCAACCAGCGGTGAGAGGGACCCACGCCGGAGTCTGCGCCCCTCACCCACAAGGGGCAGCTGCCCCACCTGTGACCCAGGAGTCGCCTGGCTGAAGGGGTCTCTGACCTACAAGAGCAGGGACAGAACCCAGGAGAGCTGCCACTCCGACCACTAGTCCCCACTGCCCTCCCTGTCTGTCTGCAGCCCCTGGCCTGCAGCTGTCACCCTCCGGCGAGGTGTTAAGGGCTGAGCCGGGTCGTTTTTCTGGGCTTCCTTGGGAAATGTCTCTCTCACCGGCTCCAGCCCCCACCCTGAGACCCAGGAGCGTCTCAATGGCCTCGCCTGGGCACCATCGGCCCACAGAGCCGCCCCCTGCAGCCACAGCCAGGCCTGGCCAGGAACTCAAAGGGGGCTGTGAAAGGAAGGAAGCAGGCGAGTGAGGCAGGAACAGGTTCCCAAGGCTCTGGGGGTGGATCTGTGGGACTGCAGAGGGGTTGGGTGTCTCCAGGGCTCCCCCCAACCCCACTTCTCTGCCGGTGACCCTCCATCCCCACCCACAGCTGCCTCGGCTCTGACCCCCCCTTCCCATCGTGCTCAGGGCTCAACGGGGCCGATTAACCCTTGTGTGTGACGCCTCTGCCAGGGGCCTCCAGGAGCAGCGCGGGCCGGGTTCAGTATCCGGGGGCTCCTCTCCATCCATCCCACAGAACCGGCTCCGGCCCCCACCCCGTGACTGGGACAGTCACACCCCACCCTGGGCACCGCTGAGAGGCCACGCTCCCGCCCCGCATGCTCGCACTGAGTCAGAGTGTGGAAAAAACACTTTTAATAATGAGGGGCGGGGGCGTAACGTGGCATGAAACTGGGCAAACCCCAGAGGCCGACTCAGCGCCGTGAGTAACAGCTCCCCCCCCAGCAGGCTGGGCAGAGCCCTTCTCCTCTCCGGTGCTCCCCCCACATCACACGACCCAGCCCTTCCCGGTCCCCCACCCCCCAGGGGCTGCCCTTGCACAGGGCCGACCAGACTTCCCCTCCCAGCACAACGGGGGGGGATAAAGAGGCATCGTCCCCGGAGTCCTGCCCCTACCGATGCCCATTCAGCTCTGTGCTTGCAGCAGTCGGGGGAACAGGCCAGGCCGGGGCAAAAAAAACTCCCTCCCCCCGCCGAGAGCCAGGAAATCCAACCCCTGCCTGAGCGAGATTCTTGCTGCTCCTGGAGCCCTTCCCTTGGGAGCCATGGGGCGCGGTTCTGCTTTGCTGTCTCCCCACGAGGGCTCGCACTGGGGCGGCTGGAGAGCGGCGCTCCCTGCCCGGTGTACACACACGGAGCCGGGGCTGGGTCGCTAATTGTGCTGCTTACACGGAGCAAAATCCCACCCCCAGCCCCGCCCGCTGAATGTCTAACACGCCCGAGCAAAGCAGGAGCAAACCGTACTGACAGAGACCCACCTGGGGTTTCTCCCCCTGCCAGCTGGCTGTAGGGGACGTGCCTTTCAGATCCCGCTGAGCTATGGAGCCAGTCCCCATGGCAGGACTCATGGGGGCACCTGGGAGCATTGCTGAACAGAGCGGGCAATGTGGCGGGAATGGAGCTCTGTAAATGCGAGATAGAAATTCCCCCAGGGACAAAAAGCAGCCACTTCTCGGGTGGGACACAGAGGGGAATGTTTTCTGGCTCTGGGACATGGCTCCTCTAAGGTGGGGTGGGACAGAGGCTGGATACACGGGGGGCCATCGCCCTATGCTGAGATGCGGCTGGCTCTGGGGTGGAACATGGGCTGCTGATCAGCCCGCACAGTTACTCCATACAACTGTTTGGGACAGGTAGTGACGGTGGATCCCTCATGGAGCCGGCACTGCTCTGAGGCTGCAGGCTGAGGATGATTCCCAGGGAGAAGAGAACGGCGAGCGACAGGGAGACGACGGCTCGGGAGTAGAGGGTCCTCAAGTCTGCACAGAGCTCACGTCCCCCTGGACAACAAAAATGAAGAATTAGCAGATTCCCGGGCTGGTGCTCAGTGCAGGGAAAGGTCCCTGCCCCATTCCCCGGCTCCCCAACTCTCACCAGCCTCACTCTGGTTTCTCCACATCACTCTCAGCTCGGTGCCTCCTCCCAGCCCCGTCCTCTTTGTCTTGTTGTCGATTTGGATGCAGCAGCGATAGAGGCCGGAGTCCCGCTGCTCCAGCTCGGCCAGGCTCAGCATGGCCTTCCCCTGTTTGTGCTCATCCAGAGTGGACACCCGGAGCCGCCTCCAATAGAAGGGGTGGTGGGAATCCAGCTGCACGTCGTCTCCGGATCCCCAGAGCCAAAGCACCCGGGCTCTGCTGCCATTTGTGTTCGGAAAGGTGCAGCTCAGGGTCACGTTCTCCCCGGCCGTCGTGTTGAGGGACCTGGGCTGCTGGGAGACGCTCGGAGCATCTGGGGACGAGAGAACCCGCGTCACACACCAGGCAGCGCCGAGCGACGGGACAGACCCGCCCTGGCCTTTGGGGAGAGCAGCAGCCGCTGTGTAGTGTGTGTACGGCTCCACTTTCACCTCTCTCTAGTGTAGTCGCGGCATCTGTCGCTCTGCTCCTGGATTCTCCTCCCTCCACCCCTTCCTCTGTGCATCCATCCATCCCTCCTCTCCTCCCTCTGTGCATCCATCCATCCATCCCTCCACCCTCTGATGCAAGCTCTCTCCCTCCCTCCCTCCACCCACCCTCAGATCCTAGCTCCATCCATTCTCTGATCTACCTCAGTTCACCCACCATCCATCTGTCCATCCATCCATCCATCCTCCAGTCCCAGTTCCATCCACCTGTTGATCCATCGAGCACAGACCCATCCATCCATACTCCAGCCATGCATTTGTAAATCCATCCAACCTTTACTTCCCAGACCCAGAGCAGACAATTAATTGGTCCATTCTCCACGTTGGGATGTCTATCCCAAGGGCAGACCTGCCATCCCAATGCTGGACACACACAGTCATTTTGATCAGCTGAACAGCGCCGTGTCCCTGAATTGTGCAGCAAACTCACCTGGTTTCTGGGCAGACACGTCACCATTTGGGATCGGTCTCTGGCAGCCAGCAGGAATTTCTGCAACTGTTTGTTTGGATGAAAAAACAAGAGCGGGGGGTGAGGTTCTGGGGCCTACGATGTGCAGGGGTCGGACCAGAGGATCGCCGTGGTCCCTTCCACCCTTCAAGTCCGTGAGAAGATGTTAGTGGCCGGCAGCCTGCGGAGTGAACCAGGCGCCCCCAAAGCGAAAATACCAGTTGTTGCAACCTGAGCGAGGAGAGGTGGGGGCTGTAAGAACTTGCGATCTGTGCAGATCAGCACCAAGGGGCTCCCTGAACATGCGCTTGCCAGGCAGTTCCACAGTCACTGAGGAAATGAACAAACCTGTCTGCACAGCAGCCCCTGTCAGCTAATCCAATGTGAAACCCAGTCTAGTTTACACTGGTGCCACATGCTCCCTGTGCAGCCAGATAAAGGTCTGGGGAGGATCGAGAGCTGAGACATCTCAGGAAGAGGAGGATCGATACTGGGGGGAGAAGAATGGTGGGATAGACAGTGTTGAGGGAGAGCTGGCAGGAGAAGGGATGGGCATACAGCAGAGGGAAGGGTGGATGGAGAGGTGGCAGGAGAAGGGATGGGCATACAGCAGAGGGAAGGGTGGATGGAGAGGTGGCAGGAGAAGGGATGGGCATACAGCAGAGGGAAGGGTGGATGGAGAGCTGGCAGGAGGCAGGATGGGCACACAGCAGAGGAAAGGGTGGATGGAGAGCTGGCAGGAGGGATGGGCATACAGCAGAGGGAAGGGTGGATGGAGAGCTGGCAGGAGGGATGGGCACACAGCAGAGGGAAGGGTGGATGGAGAGGTGGCAGGAGAAGGGATGGGCATACAGCAGAGGGAAGGGTGGATGGAAAGCTGGCAGGAGGGATGGGCATACAGCAGAGGGAAGGGTGGATGGAGAGCTGGCAGGAGAAGGGATGGGCATACAGCAGAGGGAAGGGTGGATGGAGAGCTGGCAGGAGAAGGGATGGGCATACAGCAGAGGGAAGGGTGGATGGAGAGCTGGCAGGAGGGATGGGCATACAGCAGAGGGAAGGGTGGATGGAGAGCTGGCAGGAGAAGGGATGGGCATACAGCAGAGGGAAGGGTGGATGGAAAGCTGGCAGGAGGGATGGGCATACAGCAGAGGGAAGGGTGGATGGAGAGCTGGCAGGAGAAGGGATGGGCATACAGCAGAGGGAAGGGTGGATGGAGAGGTGGCAGGAGGCGGGATGGGCACACAGCAGAGGGAAGGGTGGATGGAGAGTTAGCAGGACAGATGGGCAGGGAGCAGAGGGAAGGGTGGCTGGGTGGATACTGCACCAGGATGGCTGGGGGGACTGGTAGATAGCTGAAGGAAGGGGGCTGGTTACTGCAGAAGGAAGGCTGGACAGATTAGCTTAGATAGGCGGGGGTGGCTAGCCATGGCTGTAGGGACGGGGAGGGACGGACAGAAGGACCTCGGGGACAGACAGACCCTCAGGCTATCTAGACAGGGTTTGCCGACGTACCTGCTGCCCAGGTGGGGAGGAGGAGGAGGATGCAGAGGACGGGGCTGAGGGCTGGCAGCTGCTCCATGGTCTCTGCTCTCTGGGTGGCTCTCCGGGGCCAGCTCAGCTCAACTGAGCCTCCTCCGGCAGCGTCAGCACCCGCGGGCCGGCGGAAGCGTCTGTGGTCAGCACCTCTGAGATGGGCCGGATAAGGGGAGGAGGGGAGGCAGGTGTGTGTCTGTGCAGAACGTGACAGGGACCTGTGTGTGTGTCTGGAACCACGTGCACCCAGTGCTGGCATGGATCAGTTCCCTCCTCTGTGTGTCCTGGACCCCAGACCGTCCATGGCTGTGGGGTGGCCTGTGATTTGGGAGCATGGGGAACAGGGTAGCTCCCTCCCAGTGCTCAGCTGTAGCACTGGGATGCTGGCCTGTCTGGAAGGGAGGCGGGTTTTGCCCCGTGTGTGTAACTGGCAGAGTGGGAAGTGGAGGGGAGAGGCTGGAACGGGGCAGGAAGGATGGATCCATCCGTCTGTGTGACAAGGCCGTCTCCATCCATCCACCCATCCTTCTGTCCATCCATCCGTCCCTCTGTCCATCTGTCTGTGGTAGGGCCTTTGTCCGGACATCGATCCACCTGTCTGTGGTAGGGCCCTGTCTCCATCCATCCATCTATCTGGAACAGGCTATTTGTCCACAGCCGGGGTCTGCCCCAGAGATTTTCACTCGCTTATTGAGACGGTTCTATCAAATCAACCGTTTCTGGGGCACAAAAGCCTGGGAGAAAACGGCATTTTGGTGGGTTTGAAAGGAAACGTTTCACTGGACTCTCCCTGCCAGGAAACGTTCTTCTGCTGCAGGAAAAGCTTTGGACAGAACTAGCGTCTGTGTGACCTAAGCGGGGAGGGCAGGCTTGAGCTGCGGCGAGTTACATTTTCTGCAGAAGCCCCAGAAAATCAAAACCAGAATCAGCCCTTTTCACTGCTCACCCCTCGCCGGAGGGTGACACTTCTGTGCTTGGTGCTGCACGTACACGGGGAGGCGGGCGGGGGCTGGTGTGTTAAAGGGGGAGGCTGGGAGCCAGGACTCTTGGGCTCTCTCCTGGGTTTTATTCGGTTCCTGTCCCTGTGAACCAGCCCACGGCCCGCACAGCCGCCCGGGCAGCGCCCCCTCTTACAGCGATCGGCTCAGGGTCTGGGCCCCACTCACTGCAGGTCCCACTCGCTGCAGGCTGCAGAGGTGTCTTTGCACCCGGGGGGGCTGGAAGCATCTCTGCACGGCGAGCCGAGCGCCTGGAGAGCGACTCCTGCTCGAGGGACACAACCCGCGGCCAGTTCTTTGTGCCTCGCACGTGCCCCGAGCCCGACACTTCTAGCCCTGGTTGGAAATCACCCCCCACATCCCGCCCCACCTGCAGCTGCCTGTGCAAAACCTGCGGCCTCGCACGCTGCTGGGTTTCCTGTTTCTCACCCGGCGCTCAGAGCCCCGAGCGGCTCGGTGCGCCCCGGCCTGCCACAGACTCTAACGGGTGGAGCGGGCCCCGGGCGCAGCACAGACCCGCCTGGACGCGCTCCAGGCCCTTGTGATGGGCCCGGCCGGGACCCACACACCCCACAACACAATGAGCCCCCTTGGCACAGCCCTGCACTGCTCAGAGGCACAGGGGCCGGGAGCCCTGGGGCCTGCCCCACGCCCAGGAGGGGAGGGGAGTTGAGGACAGATGGGAGATGGGAGCCAGGACGCCTGGGTTCCCTCCCCAGCTCTGGGGGGGCGGGGGGCACACAGGGAAGGGAAAAGTCCTCTCAGCCCCAGCAGCCCCACAGGGCAGGAGGCTGCTGAGGGGGATGGAGCCGGGACTGGACGCGCCTCCCTCTCCCACCCCTCAGGTGACAGCTGGCCCCTCCCCGTCCTTCCCCCTCAGGTGACAGCTGGCCCCTCCCCCTCCTCCCCCTCAGGTGACAGCTGGCCCCTCCCCCTCCCACCCCTCAGGTGACAGCTGGCCCCTCCCCCTCCTTCCCCCTCAGGTGACAGCTGGCCCCTCCCCCTCCCCCCTCAGGTGACAGCTGGCCCCTCCCCCTCCTTCCCCCCTCAGGTGACAGCTGGCCCCTCCCCCTCCCACCCCTCAGGTGACAGCTGGCCCCTCCCCCTCCTTCCCCCTCAGGTGACAGCTGGCCCCTCCCCCTCCCACCCCTCAGGTGACAGCTGGCCCCTCCTCCTCCTTCCCCCTCAGGTGACAGC
The DNA here is from genome assembly GCA_032595735.1 of Pelochelys cantorii. NCBI lineage: Eukaryota > Metazoa > Chordata > Testudines > Trionychidae > Pelochelys > Pelochelys cantorii. The sequence goes on from CM064345.1 coordinate 12,869,717, forward strand.
TGGCTCCTCTCCCTCCTTCCCCCTCAGGTGACAGCTGGCCCCTCCCCCTCCTTCTCCCCTCAGGTGACAGCTGGCCCCTCCCCCTCCCACCCCTCAGGAGACATCTGGCTCCTCCCCCTCCTTCCCCCTCAGGTGACAGCTGGCCCCTCGCCCTCCTTCCCCCCTCAGGTGACAGCTGGCCCCTCCCCCTCCTCCCGCCTCAGGTGACAGCTGGCCCCTCCCTCCTCCCACCCCTCAGGTGACAGCTGGCCCCTCCCCCTCCTACCCCCTCAGGTGACAGCTGGCCCCTCCCCCTCCTTCCCCCTCAGGTGACAGCTGGCCCCTCCCCCTCCTTCCCCCTCAGGTGACAGCTGGCCCCTCCCCCTCCTTCCCCCTCAGGTGACAGCTGGCTCCTCTCCCTCTTTCCCCCCTCAGGTGACAGCTGGCCCCTCCCCCTCCCACCCCTCAGGAGACATCTGGCCCCTCCCCCACCTTCCCCTCAGGTGACATCTGGCCCCTCCCCCTCCTACCCCCTCAGGTGACATCTGGCCCCTCCCCCTCCTTCTCCCTCAGGTGACAGCTGACCCCTCCCCCTCTCTCCACCACATGTGACATCTGGCCCCTCCCTCAGGTGACAGCTGGCCCCTCCCCCTCTTCCCCCTCAGGGACAGCTGGCCCCTCCCCCTCACCCCTCAGGTGACAGCTGGCCCTCCCCCTCCTGGGACCCTGGAGGTGACGGAGCTGGGCCTCCCCTCTTGGACCGGTCAGGGTGACATCTGGCCCCTCGCAGGGGCTGGAGGGGCTCTCAGGTGAGGGGAGCTGGCCCCTCCCCCTGGGATGGGGGGCATGGGAGGGGCCATAGGGGACAGGGGGACATTGGGATGGAGGGGCAGGGAGGGGCCCTATTGGGAAGGGGAGGGGACATTGGGATGGAGGGGCGGGGAGGGGCTATAAGGGGAGGGGAGGGGACATTGGGATGGAGCGGCAGGGGAGGGGCCTATTAGGGGAGGGGAGGGGAGGGGCTACATTGGGATGGAGGGGCATGGGAGGGGCTATAAGGGGAGGCGAGGGGACATTGGGATGGAGGGGCAGGGGGGGCTATTCCCAGGGGAGGGGAGGGGTACATTGGGATGGAGGGGCAGGGAGGGGCTATAAGGAGGCGAGGGGACATTGGGATGGAGGGGCGGGGAGGGGCTATTAGGGAGGGGAGGGGACATTGGGATGGAGGGGCATGGGAGGGGCTATAAGGGGAGGGGAGGGGGACATTGGGATGGAGGGGCATGGGAGGGGCTATAAGGGGAGGGGAGGGGTACATTGGGATGGAGGGGCGTGGGAGGGGCTATAAGGGGAGGGGAGGGGGACATTGGGATGGAGGGGCATGGGAGGGGCTATAAGGGGAGGGGAGGGGACATTGGGATGGAGGGGCATGGGAGGGGCTATAAGGGGAGGGGAGGGGGACATTGGGATGGAGGGGCATGGGAGGGGCTATAAGGGGAGGGGAGGGGGACATTGGGATGGAGGGGCAGGGGAGGGGCTATAAGGGGAGGGGAGGGGACATTGGGATGGAGGGGCGGGGGAGGGGCTATAAGGGGAGGGGAGGGGGACATTGGGATGGAGGGGCGGGGGAGGGGCTATAAGGGGAGGGGAGGGGGACATTGGGATGGAGGGGCGGAGGGGCTATTGGGGAGGGGAGGGGGACATTGGGATGGAGGGGCGGGGGAGGGGCTATAAGGGGAGGGGAGGGGGACATTGGGATGGAGGGGCATGGGAGGGGCTATAAGGGGAGGGGAGGGGGACATTGGGATGGAGGGGCGGGGAGGGGCTATTAGGGAGGGGAGGGGGACATTGGGATGGAGGGGCGGAGGAGGGGCTATATAGGGAGGGGAGGGGACATTGGGATGGAGGGGCGGGGGAGGGGCTATTGGGGAGGGGAGGGGGACATTGGGATGGAGGGGCATGGGGAGGGGCTATTAGGGAGGGGAGGGGACATTAGGATGGAGGGGGGGGACATTGGGATGGAGGGGCGGGGGAGGGGCTATAAGGGGAGGGGAGGGGGACATTGGGATGGAGGGGCATGGGAGGGGCTATAAGGGGAGGGGAGGGGGACATTAGGATGGAGGGGAGGGGGACATTGGGATGGAGGGGCGGGGGAGGGGCTATAAGGGGAGGGGAGGGGGACATTGGGATGGAGGGGCATGGGAGGGGCTATAAGGGGAGGGGAGGGGGGACAATTGGGGGGTTTCTGCCCTCCCTTCTGTTCTGTTTCTCCCCCCCTTCCCATTCTTCCCGGGGATGTTACCAGTTGCTGAGGTGCAGCCCTGCTCCCCCCCCCCGCAGGGGGACCCAGACCCCACTGGGGGCTGAGCTGGGACGGGGCGAGGAGCAGGAGGCTGATCTGTAAATTCATGGTCACCCCCAAATCCGAGGCCTCGGGCCGGGCCCGCTTTGCCGGCTTCGTTCTGGCCCCGAGTCTGGGGGGCCGTCCCCTGGCAGGCAGGGCAGCCCCATGGCCCCAGGGAGGCCCTAGGGGGCAGGGCTGGGGTAGCGGGGGGCTCTCCCCTGGCAGGCAGGGCCACGGCGCCGCGCTGGGGGCATGGGGAGCCCAGCCTGGAGGGGCTGGGGGAGGGGGCATCTCACACACAGACGGGGGCCCTGGGCGGGCACCTGGCTCTGCTCTTGCTCCCCTGGGGCCGCGGCTCCCCGAGGGGCTGGGCCCTGACTGGCTCGGGGCTGGCAGCTGCGGGGCCGCCGGGGCAGAGACAGACTCAGCGGGAAGCTGCTGCAGAAGTGTGGGCACCTCGGGAGGAACTGGCAGCCCACGTGGGGACGCCGGGCCCCCGGGACCTGCTGCCCGGCCCCCGAATCCCCCTTCCCCGGCCAGGATGCTGCTGCCTCTGCTGCTCCTCCCCTGGGCCTGGGGGGCCTTCGCCTGTAAGTGGGGACCCCCCCGCCCTGCCCGTGTGGCTTATGGAGAGCTGGGGAGGGGTAATGCCAGGGCCAGGGCACAGCACCGCACTCGGCTAGTGACCCACGCCGGAGGGGGAGGCGGGGGGGCGAGGAAGACGAGGGGGTCACCAGGGAGACCCTATAGCCCACAAGCCCCCAGACGAGACTGAAACTCGTTAATCTCTCTCCCCACCTGCTTTGTCCTGCTCTTGTTTCCTGCCCCCTCCCGCAGCCTCTCCGCCTCTCCCCCCGGCCTCTCTCGTCCTCCGGCTGCTCCAAACCACCTTCTTCCCCAACGCCAGCGCCTCGCGCACCGAGGGCACGGCCCTGCTGGGCGACATGGAGACCCACGCCTGGGACTGCGGCACCGGCCGGCTCCGCTTCCTCCGGCCCTGGGCCCGCCGGGGCCTGACCCCCCAGCAATGGCAGGACCTGGTGGCGCTGATCTGCGGCTACGTGGCCGACTTCGTCCGCCTGCAGAACCAAGTGGCGCAGGAGGCCGGGCGGGGCTGTGAGTCGGGCGCGGACTCGGGGGGGCCCTGGGCGCGGCGTGTCCGGAGGGGGCGGATCGGAGGCGAGACGGCCGGTCCCCGGCCCCTTTTCTCAGCTGCCACGCCCAGGGTCTGCTCCGGCACCAGCAGCAAATCCTAAGTGGAGGGGGGGATGTGCAGGAACCACCTGGCCCCACATTCGCCCCCATCTGTGGCAGGGCCGGTGTCTCTGCCCCCTTCCCCGGGGCGGGGGGGCGTGTTGCTGCAGGGTCACAGCCCGCCCTGTGGTCACAGCTCCCGGCCGCAGCAACCTCCCCGTGGCCGGGCCTGGACGGATGCTGCGGGGCTGCAGCGGTGACACGTTTCCCCACCACGGGTGTGTGACGCTCCACGCCCTGAGGCCCGGTGACGAAAACACTCCCTGGCCACGGTGTGAGCTCTCTGTGGGCAGAGGTGCCCCCCTGCCCAGCTGGGCCCCACCACACAGCACCACGGCACGGGGGTCGTCAAACGCCGGGAAGCCAAACGTGTCCTGTCCGTGTCCTGAGGCTAAAAATATTCAACATCTCTTCGGGACGGGCGCCGCCTCTCAGACCGAGTGACCCCAAATGAGCCCCCCAAACCGCCTCCTCCCCGTTGCCCCAGGGAGATTCCCAGCCAATCTGACTCTACGCGCGCCCCTTAAGGCCCCTAACGTCCCGTCGTTATTCCCCCCGTCTCTATTGCTCGCTCACCCCCGGGTGCCCCCTCCCCCCGACCCTTCTCCCCTTCCAGACCCCTTCGTGGTGCAGTTCTCCACCGGCTGCGAGCAGCCCCCCAACGGCACCACGCAGCCATTCTGCGATGCAGCCATGGACGGCCAGGACTGGGTCAGCTTCGCCGTGGAGGCCGGCAGGTGGGTGGCGCGGCGGCAGGACCCGCTGGCGGGCAGAACCGCGGAGCTGCTGAACTACAACCGGGTCGTGGCCGTCATGCTCCAGTTCCTGCTGGGATCCACCTGCCCCCAGGAGCTCAGGAGCTTCGTCCAGCACGGGAATGCGTCCCTGGAGAGGAGAGGTGAGGCCAGGCCCCGCGCCCCACTCGCCAAGTGCAGCCAGCTCTGGGGTGGGGCGCCACGGTTGTTTACACTGGACTCCCTCCCTGGGCGCTCCGATGCAGCCAGCTCTGGGGTGGGGCACCGGGGCTGTTTACACTGGACTCCCTCCCTGGGCGCTCCGATGCAGCCAGCTCTGGGGTGGGGCGCCGGGGCTGTTTACACTGGACACCCTCCCTGGGTGCTCCGATGCAGCCAGCTCTGGGGTGGGGCGCCGGGGCTGTTTACACTGGACACCCTCCCTGGGCGCTCCGATGCAGCCAGCTCTGTGGTGGGGCACCGGGGCTGTTTACACTGGACACCCTCCCTGGGTGCTCCGATGCAGCCAGCTCTGGGGTGGGGCACCGGGGCTGTTTACACTGGACACCCTCCCTGGGTACTCCGATGCAGCCAGCTCTGGGGTGGGGCACCGGGGCTGTTTACACTGGACTCCCTCCCTGGGCGCTCCGATGCAGCCAGCTCTGTGGTGGGGCACCGGGGCTGTTTACACTGGACTCCCTCCCTGGGCGCTCCGATGCAGCCAGCTCTGGGGTGGGGCGCCACGGTTGTTTACACTGAACTCCCTCCCTGGGCGCTCCGATGCAGCCAGCTCTGGGGTGGGGCACCGGGGCTGTTTCTGGAGGGATCTCTGGCCCCACACACAAGTGCCGTTTGGGACAGGAAGCACAGGACGGTCCCGGCACCACTGGCAACAGCAGGGGAGAATTGGGCCTGGCCAGGAGCGGGGCCAGCACCTGACCCCGGGCATGGAGCCGGGCCGGACTGAGTCCCTGCGGCTCCGGCTGACTCGTCCCCTCTCCCCTGCCCCGTCTCTCCCCTGTCCCAGAGCGGCCAGTCGCCGTGGTGTTTGCCCAGGAGCCTCCCCCAGCCGAGCCCCCTGCACCGTGGCGGCTGGTTTGCCGGGTCACCGGGTTCTACCCCCGGGTGGCCTGGCTGCAGGACGGGGAGGAGCTGGGGCCGGGCTGGCGGCTGAACTCCAGCGGGATCCTGCCCAACGCCGACCTGACCTACCAGCTGCGCAGCTCCCTGGCCGTGGGGCCGGGCGACGGGCACAGCTATGCCTGCCGGGTGCAGCACAGCAGCCTGGGGGGCCGGAGCCTGCTGGTCCCCTGGGGTAGGTGCACGTTCAGGGGGCGGGGAGGGGGGACGGTCCCTGGGGGCTCTTCCTGCCTGTCCTGCGTGGGCCGGGGTGGGTGCAGGCAGCGGGATTGGGGCGCAGGGAGGCAGAGAGTGGGGAGGGAGGGACGGGGGAGCTGAGGGGGACGGGGCTGGGCTGGGGGCTGAGGGCAGCACTGATGGGGTGGGGTGAGAGGACTGAGCGGGGTGGGATGGGGGAGCCGAGGGGACAGGGCTGGGGAGGTCTGGGGGGACGGGAAGCGGGGCCGGCAGACTGCAGGGGAGGCGGAGGGAATGGGGCTGCGGGGGCAGGGCTGTGGGTCAGGAGCTGGGGGCACCGTGGGGCGGCTGTAAGAGTGGGGGGGAGGAGAGGGGGCTGAGGGCCACGGGACAAGCTGAGGGAACCAGGGAGTGGGCAGCGGGGGAGGCAGAGGGGACATGTTCCCAGCACGGCCCCCCCTTGTGTGTTGCAGAGCGCAGCCGGCACTGGGGGCCCGGCCTGGCCGTGGGCATCGCCCTGGGGGCCCTGGCCCTGGCCGTGGGGCTGTGGTGGAGAAGACGCAGGTGAGTCGTCGCCCTCTCCGGGGTGGGGGTGGGGGCCAAGACACCCCCTGACCCTCCCCTCTGCTCTCTCCTTCCAGGGGCTACCAGGACTTTGGAGCCGGGCAGTCCAGGGCCTGAGGGGGGCACTGGGCCAGGTGTGGGGACCGGCCCCTCTCCCGGGACATGGAGCTCGGGGCTGGGTCCCCACCCAGCTGCAGAGCCCCGGGCCCTTTAACCCAGCCCCCCACCCCTTGCCTGGGGCCCGCAGACGCTATCGGCCCCCCGCAGCGGGGAAGCGGGTGTGAGCAGGGGGGCAGGGGCCGGAGCCAGGACTCCTGGGGTCTGTCCCTGTTTCTGGCAGGAGGGAGGCCGCCCTGACGTCACACCTGCTCCTCCAGAGCAAACAGCCGCTGACTGTTCATTGCTGTCAGGCTCCATCGGGCCCCGCGGTCCCTGCTCCGAGTCCATCCGGCCCCCGGGGCCCCACGCGCCTCGTTCCTTCCACTCTGGGCCCCGGGCAGGTCCCCTGAGCAGCGAGGGGGGACGTGGGGCTGGGCCGGGGCAGGGAAGGGGTTCAGGCAGGAGGGGTCGCCCCAGGGGCCCGGCCGGGATGGCGGGTGGGCGCATGACGCTTCCCCAGGTGCAGGCGCAGCCAGGCAGACAGGGGTCGGGGGGAGCCGGCTCCAGGTCCTGCCTCGCAGTTTGCTCCCTTCATGGACGTGCCCGTTCCCGCTGCTCCTGTCTTGCCCGGCCGGACGCCCCCTCCTGCCGAGCGGGAAGGTGGCTTCGTCCCGCCCGTTCCTAGGAGGGCCGGTGTCTCCGCAGCATGCCCGGCTGCGTGGGGCCGGCAGGGAGGCCGGGTGAGCCAGTCGAGATAGAGGGTTCAAATTTGAATTGGATCTAGGTCCCCTGCCTGTTTTCTTCGTGCGGGAGAGAGAAACCAGGAGTGGAGATGCCCAGAATGATTTAAACCCAGACAGGACCGTGGCACCTCCAGGGAATTCAGGGCATGGAAGCAGACCGAACAAAGAGAAAAATTAGAAGTATGTGCCAGGGAAATGGGAATCCAGAGTCCTTTTTCTTTCTTTTGGGGTTTGGTTTGAACTGCTCGGTCTGACTCTCTGCCTCCCCTCCCCATTTACCATCTAAGTGTTGTGCCGAGACTTTGTTCGCTGGTTTTTTTAATTTGTTTTCCTTAGTTGCTCTGTAACATCCAGCAAGCAAGGCTGTTTTCTCACGCTGATCTTTGGTTGGGTAATAAAAATCCCTTCTTTTCAGGTGAGGATTGGATTCTTAAACACAAGAACGACCATACTGGGTCAGACCAAAGGCCCATCCAGCCCAGTAGCCTGTCTGCCGACAGCGGCCACTACAAGGTGCCCCAGAGGGGGTGGACCGAAGACAAATCAAGCAATTTGTCTCCTGCCATCCCTCTCCAGCCTTTGATAAACAGAGGCCAAGGACACCATTCCTTACCCCCAGCTAATAGCCTTTCATGGACCTAACCTCCATGAATTTATCTCGCTCTTTTTTAAACTCTGTTATGGTCCTAGCCGTCACAGCCTCCTCTGGCAAGGAGTTCCACAGGTTAACTGTGCGCTGTGTGAAGAACTTTCTTTGATTAGTTTTAAATAGGCTACCCAAATTTAAAACTTGCACCCGGGAAGGGCGGCCTGTGGATATCTGCAAGCCTCCGACGGAGGGGTCGGCTACCAGAGACGGCCGTTTGTTTTCCTCTTTTCTTTTTCCAGCTCTTCGGGAGAAGAGCTTCGGGTACCCCTGGGGGGTGGTTTCAAGTGTTCGCCCCTTGTTGTTTAGGCATCAAAAAGCACTTGACAGTGGCAGCAAAATTCCCAAAGGCTGGATATTAGGATTCTGGGGGGAAGTTTTTGTGACCAGTGCTTGGAGAGGTGACGGTTTGAAGCTGTCTTGTAAGACCCCGCTTTCTGCAGTCGGAGTGGGGAGCAGCCCCGATAACCCCTCACTTGCGAGGCCGGGCAAGCAACTGAAAACTCTGCGGATGTTACAGACAACAACCGCCGGGCTCTGTGCCTAACTCCATCTGTCAGCGGGATCCGAAGGGCGCGTCCCTCACAGCCAGCAGGAAGGGGGAGAAACCCCGGGCGAATACGGTTTGCTCCCGCTTTGCTCGGGCGTGTTAGACATTCAGCAGGCGGGGCCGGGGGTGGGATGTTGCTCGGTGTAAGCAGCATAATCAGCGACCCAGCCCCGGCTCCGTGTGTGTACCGTGCAGGGAGCGCCGCTCTCCGGCCGCCCCAGTGCGAGCCCTCGTGGGGAGACAGCAAAGCAGAACCGCGCCCCATGGCTCCCAAGGGAAGGGCTCCAGGAGTAGCAAGAATCTCGCTCAGGCAGGGGCTGGATTTCCCGGCTCTCGGCGGGGGGAGGGAGGTTTTTCTGCCCGGCCTGGCCTGTTCCCCTGACTGCTGCAAGCACAGAGCTGAATGGGCATCGGTAGGGGCAGGACTCTGGGGACGATGCCTCTTTATCCCCCCCCGTTGTGCTGGGAGGGGAAGTCTGGTCGGCCCTGTGCAAGGGCAGCCCCTGGGGGTGGGGGACCGGGAAGGGCTGGGCGTGTGATGTGGGGGGAGCGCCGCAGAGGAGAAGGGCTCTGCCCAGCCTGCTGGGGGGGGGAGCTGTTACTCACGGTGCTGAGTCGGCGTCTGGGGTTTGCCCAGTTTCATGCCACGTTACGCCCCCGCCCCTCATTATTAAAAGTATTTTTTCCACACTCTGACTCAGTGCGAGCATGCGGGGCGGGAGCGTGGCCTCTCAGCGGTGCCCAGGGTGGGGTGTGACTGTCCCAGTCACGGGGTGGGGGCCGGAGCCGGTTCTGTGGGATGGATGGAGAGGAGCCCCCGGATACTGAACCCGGCCCGCGCTGCTCCTGGAGGCCCCTGGCAGAGGCGTCACACACAAGGGTTAATCGGCCCCGTTGAGCCCTGAGCACGATGGGAAGGGGGGGTCAGAGCCGAGGCAGCTGTGGGTGGGGATGGAGGGTCACCGACAGAGAAGTGGGGTTGGGGGGAGCCCTGGAGACACCCAACCCCTCTGCAGTCCCACAGATCCACCCCCAGAGCCTTGGGAACCTGTTCCTGCCTCACTCGCCTGCTTCCTTCCTTTCGCAGCCCCCTTTGAGTTCCCGGCCAGGCCTGGCTGTGGCCGCAGGGGGCGGCTCTGTGGGCCGATGGTGCCCAGGCGAGGCCATTGAGACGCTCCTGGGTCTCAGGGTGGGGGCTGGAGCCGGTGAGAGAGACATTTCCCAAGGAAGCCCAGAAAAACAACCCGGCTCAGCCATTAACACCTCGCCGGAGGGTGACAGCTGCAGGCCAGGGGCTGCAGACAGACAGGGAGGGCAGTGGGGACTAGTGGTCGGAGTGGCAGCTCTCCTGGGTTCTGTCCCTGCTCTTGTAGGTCAGAGACCCCTTCAGCCAGGCGACTCCTGGGTCACAGGTGGGGCAGCTGCCCCTTGTGGGTGAGGGGCGCAGACTCCGGCGTGGGTCCCTCTCACCGCTGGTTGCAGAGGTTTCCCTGCACCGGGAGGGCTGGACGCGTCTCTAGCACGGCGAGCTGAGCACCTGGAGATGGACTCCTGCTCGGGAGATTGTGACGTGGCCGCTTCCTTGTGCGTCGCACGTGGCCCCGACTCTGACGCTTCCGCCGCTGGTTGTAAATCAACCTCCTTCCCGTGCCTCCCGCTGCTGCCTGTGCAAAAGCTGCAGCCTCGAATGGGGCTGGGTTTCCTGTCTCACCCTGACATGCAGGGGTGGGCGTGCAGACAGAGCCCTGAGCAATGCAGGGCCCGCCGGCCCGCCACAGACACTGCAGCGATTGCCGCAGGATCCCATGGTGCCCCCCACCCCCGTGGGGCTGGGCATTGCACAGACACTCCCCCCGGAAAACAGCGGGACCCCCGTCATGTCAGACTCTGCACAGAGCTGAGCTGAAGGAGGGCAGAGAGTCCTGGACTCTAAATCTTCTCCCCAGTGCTGGGAGGGGAGCAGGGTGTAGTGGTTATAGCAGGGGGGCTGGGAGCCAGGACACCTGGGTTCTCCCTATGGCTCTGGGAAGAGAGTGGGGGCTAGTGGTTAGAGCGGGGGGGGGGGTGCTGGGAGCCAGGATGCCTGGGTTCTGTCCTCAATTCCAGGAGGGGAGCAGGGTCTAGTGGTTAGAGCAGGGTGGGGCTGAGAGCTAGGATGCCTGGGTTCTGTCCTCAATTCCAGGAGGCTGGCAGCGGGTGTCTCAGCCAGAACCTCCGATAAAAACCAGGACCCCTTCCCCCCCCCCGAAATCTCTGCCTCTCCTCTCCCCGCCCCACCCCCCACTGACAGACAGCTAGCTCCGGTATCTTTCACTATTGGTAGAAATTCACACCCAGCTCTTATCAACTTTAACACCCCAAACACCTCCTACAATGCTCAGGCTCGGTGAACAAAACAACACCCCCTCGGAAAGCAAGGACCGGAGAACCGGAGCCACCCCACACAACCGCCCCATCGGCTCTCAGAACCACCCCACGCCCTCACCTGCTCTCCTGAGTCACTAGGCACCTCCTTTTTCCACCCACCCCTCTCCACAGCCAGGACGGCCTCTGGCGGCTGGTCCTCCGTGACTGCCTGAGCGTCTCCGCACATCCATCAGGAAACCCCCAGGAATGTTCAGCCAACATGGGCCGCCCGAGCTGGGGTGACGGGGGTGGGGATGGGTCGTGTTATGGCGGCGATGGCACCTTGGCACGTTTCACTCGGCGGAGGGACGGTCGCACCAGGAGAACACAAATTCCTGGTGGTAAAGGGAGATCGGGCGAGCCCTGCAAATCCAGGGATCTCCACAGCTCAGTTGTGGCGGAGGCGGATACAAATCTGGTATCTGTGGAGGGCTCCAGAGATCGGGGTGGCCCCGTGGGTGGGTGGGTGGAGGGCTGTGACTGGAACGCAGCTGCTGACGGGGTAAATTTTGCCCACTAGCAGCTGCACATACCATTTTGCAAGGTCGTTTTGGACAATGGCCTAAATGACTCCCCAGCCCGGAAGTGACATGATGCGGCCACCAAGCATCGCCAGCCAGCGGGGGTAGGAGAAAGAGGAAAAGGGGCGGGGCCCGGGGGGGGGGAGGGAATTTCCCTTTAGTTTGAGCAACCCCCGAGCCACCGGGGGAAAAAAGCCTGAGGCGAGGGCCAGGTGCGAGGCCTGAGGCCTGGACCAAAGTGAGCAGGAGTTGTACTGCGAGGAACAGACAGGCCCTGTCCAAAGCAGGCGCTCGCCTGAAAGTCAGTGTCCGGGACACAGACCGGGCACCAGACCTGCTAGTGCTGCTGAAACGCACGGACTGTGCAAAAACCTTCCCCCGGGACAGCACAAGGGCCCCCGACCTCGCACGCGATCAAACTGTTGGACGCAAGCGCTGAGCCGTGACATTGTGCCTGGCGCGTCGGGAGTGAAAGCGCCATCCCAGGGGTGAATAGGAAGGCGCTGGAGGAAAGCACAAGGGGAGGTAAGAAACATGCCATGAAACATGTAAGATAACACATCAGGGGTGTATCACAGATCGTTGGTCTCAGGCTAGAAATCATAGAATCACAGAGCACTAGAATGGGAAGGGACCTCAAAAGGCATCGAGTCCAGTCCCCTGCCCTCACGGCAGGACCAAGCACCGTCTAGTCCAGTGTATCTTAAACTTTTTAAGACCGAGGAACACCAAACAATCATTTTCTTTATGAGGAACACCAAGGATTTTTTGTTGAGCAAAAAAAAAAAGTCGCCTACCCCTTTAAGGGCGGCCATTTTGAACTCTGTTTCCCGTGGCGCATGTCCAACTGCCTCGTGCACACCAGTGTGCCATAGAACATAGTTTAATAAACACCGCTCTAGACCATGAGGTAAAAGTTGGGCACCTCAACTCAACTCTCTGTCCGGCCGAGGGGGCAGCGGCGACTCCCTGTCACTGACTGAGCTGGGCCCATGTCACACGCACACTTAGGCATCGTCTCCAGGAAAGCTCTTACTGGGCTTTGTTTGTAATAAACCCGGCTTCGGGCCTTCGATCCTTATCGGATTCGGTGGCGTACGGGGGCTCTTTCGGGGTCGGTAGCGCTGGCTGCTTGTGCAAACCAGTCCGACACGCAGAGGAGCCTACGGCACTAGCTGGACTTTTATGCTTCTAAAAATTAGCCCTGTGCCATCTGAAAGACTCATGAAAAAATACAGAATCGGGAGCTTTCGTGGGCAAAACCACCTCCTCAGAGGAGTTGGAGGGGAAATAACAGACCCCGCGAGATCTATACAACAGCAGAAATACCTGTCAAGTGTAGGACCCGTGTTAATGAGGCTAATGAAGTGGGCTGGATGGGCCCCACACGCAGCATTTGATGTGGAAACAAAAGGCAAGGGAAACTGGCTTTGTAATGCGCCAGCCGGTTAAAGTCTTTGTTCAAGCCCAGAGTGACGGTGTCAGATCAGTCGATGGATTCCAGTTCTGCAGACCCTCTCTCTCATCGGTGGGTGAAAGGCCTTTGTAGAAGAACGGTGACTTTTCAATCCATGATGAAGTGACCAGGCAGGTTAAAATGTTGCCCTACAATGTTTATGCCTGTTACTGTTTCTGATGTGATGTCGGATTTGTGTCCATGCATCAAAGTTACAGCCTAACGTGGCTACTGCCCCATGGAGATTTTGTATCATCACACATGGAGCAAGAGAACTGTCAGGACACCGCACCGGTGTCTGACAACCACAGCGGCGGGTGTGACTGTCGGCCACAGGCCGTGCTGCTAAAGACAAGGCCGGTTAGAAATGTCTCATGACAGAGCCGCTAAAACGGACGTGGAAAAACTGACAGGGCCGGAGGCCAAAGACCCGGGAGGGGATTTGCACCCATCGGCCTCCTGGTCTGAGAACAGAGCAGGGATTGGTGGGCCAAGGAGATGCCAGCTGCCTCTCAGCTTCCTACCCCACACCTGGGTAGCTGGGGAGGTGCCAGGTGGGATGTCAGACACCACAGCTCAAAACACCCGGGCTAAGTATAGGGTTATACTGGACCACAAGCTAAATATGAGTCAACAGTGTGATGCTATTGCAAACATGATTCTGGGCTGCATGAACAGGAGTGTTGTGAGCAAGACACGAGGAGTCATTCTTCCGCTCTGCTCTGCGCTGGTTAGGCCTCAGCTGGAGTATTGTGTCCAGTTCTGGGCTCCACATTTCAGGAAAGATGTGGAGAAATTGGAGAAGGTCCAGAGAAGAGCAACAAGAATGATGAAAGGTCTAGAGAACATGACCTATGAAGGAAGGCTGAAAGAATTGGGTTTGTTTAGTTTAGAAAAGAGAAGATTGAGAGGGGACATGAGAGCCGTTTTCAGGTATCTAAAAGGGTGTCACAAGGAGGAGGGAGAAAACTTGTTCATCTTGGCCTCTGAGGATAGAACAAGAAGCAATGGGCTTAAACTGCAGCAAGGGAGGTTGAGGTTGGACATTAGGAAAAAGTTCCTACCTGTCAGGGTGGTCAAACACTGGAATAAATTGCCCAGGGAGGTTGTGGAATCTCCATCTCTGGAGATATTGAAGAGTAGGTTGGATAAATGTCTATCAGGGATGGTCTAGACAGTATTTGGTCCTGCCGTGAGGGCAGGGGACTGGACTCGATGACCTCTCGAGGTCCCTTCCAGCCCTAGTATTCTATGATTCTATGAAGTAAGGGGGAATCCTCCTCCATCATGTGCTGTACAGGGGCAAGGAGACACAGAGGAATGTGGCTGATTCTAGAAGGGCAATGGGATGCACACACATAAACACACACACACACACATACACAGAAAGGGCCAGTCTCTCTCAGAGTTAACGACATGCTCGCCTCCCCGCATCCGGCCCTCGGCCCCGGCCTCTTGCTGCAGCCATCTCGCAGGTGCAGACCACAAAACTTTCCACCGCCCCTTGGGGCTGATGCTGCCGGAGGAGGCTGAGCTGAGCTGAGCTGGCCCCACGGAGCCGCCCAGAGAGCAGGGACCATGGAGCAGCTGCCAGCCCTGAGCCCCGTCCTCTTCATCATCCTCCTCCTCCCCACCTGGGCAGCAGGTAATCATTTAATCCATCCACCCAGCCACCTCCCTCACCCCCAGCTCCAACTCTGTCTGTTCATCTGTCCCACTCTTAGCTACATTTCTGTCCATTCATCTGTCGCACCCCCAGCTCTATCTCTTTCTGTCTGTCCTTCTGCCCCAACCTTAGCTCCATCTGTCTGTCCTTGTGTCCATCTACTCCACCCCCAGGTCCATCTCTCTCTCTTTATTGTGTCGCGCACAGGGCTTCCCTGCCGGCTGGTTTATCCCATTCTGCCTGGATTAATGGGTCGTTTGGATGAGATTTTTGGTCTGATACTTTACCCCTTTCCTCCTGGCTCCCAACGTTCTCTTGGCTGTTTTGACTGTGGTGGCCCGTGGAGCAGATGTTCTCAGAGCAGTGTCCACAACAACCTGGGGATCCCTTGGCTGAGGGGTGACACCTAATTTACACCCCGTCATTTCGCATGTGTCCTTGGGGGGTCTGTTCTCCAACCTGCCCGACTTTGCGTTGATCGGCACCCCTGAGTGTCTGCTGCCCCGTGGAGTGAGAGCCCCTTGGGCCTCTTGGCTGGCAGCGTTGCATGGAGCTGCGCTGAGTGATTGTGCGCCCGGTGTCTCTGTGGGCATCCGTCGTACACGCGCCGAGCTGCTGTTGGGCATCTATAGAGGTGGGAGCCTGGGGTAGTGTGTTATCGGCGGTGCTGTGAGCAGTCGCACGCTGGGAAGGAACACCAGGCCGCTCAGGGGTGGGGGGGCTGGGGCGTCTCCATCCCCCTCGTCCTCGTTTTCCTTTGCGGGTACAACGTTCACTGCCCTGCCTCCCAAAGGTCTGGAAGTGCATCAGAGCCCCAGCGACCTCCAGGCGTCCCCCGGCGACACCGCCACGCTGAACTGCTCCTTCCAGAACCCACAGGGCAGCACGGCCAAAGCAAGCTGGACCAGAGACGGGGTCGACCTGAACTTAGCCCACCCCTTCTATACGGGGCGGCTCAATGTGTCCTACCTGGATCTGCTCCGGAAAGGGGAGGCCACGATGACCCTGCGGGACCTGGAGCCGCGGGACTCTGGCCACTATCAGTGCCAGATCAGCATCCTCCAGGGAGAGAGCGGGACAGGGCAGGGCACCGAGCTTAGTGTGACGGGGAGGAACCAGAGTGACCCAGGTGAGGGGGATGGGGCTGGGGGCTTTTCCCCTCTAGTGGGCGCCGATCCGGTCCCACGGCAGGGAGGGGCTGGCTCAGAGGGGAGAATCTCCTAACCCTCCTCTCCATCCCCCAGATAAAGAACTCACCCCCATGGAGTGTGGCACCCAGGAGGTCCTGTGCCCGGCTGCTATCGCCCTGGGACTTCTCCTCATCCTCATCCTGGTGGTCACCCTCCTCTTGAAGAGATGCCAAGGTACCAACCCAGTGTCTCAGTGAACACACCCAAGTGGCCAGCCACGGTGGTCCTGGCTAGGCTGTCTGCCCACCTCTCCCTCCCTGGTCCCCTCCCCAACCTCCCTCCATCCCCTAGATCTCTGCAGCTTCTCTCCTCACCCCAGTCTCTGTCACACACGGACACTCCTCTGTTTTAACCTTCCTTTCCTCTCCCTCCCTCCACAGCATTGCCCTGCTCACAGCCACGCCAGCAGGAGCCCCAGGTGAGACATCTCAGGCTGGGCCCTCTTCCAGCCGGTGCTTAGTCTGGTCTCTGGGAGCCAGTAAAAACTGGTACAATAGAGTGTGGGGAGAGAACCCAGGAGTCCTGGCTCCCAGTTACCCCACTCTAACTACTAGACCCCACTCCCCTCCTGGAGCTGGGGAGAGATCCCAGGCATCCTGGCTTCCAGCCTTTCCACCCTGGGGTAACATGGGGGGATTTGGTCTCTGGAGCTGCCTAAAAGAGCCAGAATTAAGTGACCAGATCTGGGGCGACAGAGTCCTCACTGAACCTCTGTCCTGCACAGGGCCAGGGCAGCCGGGAGGCTGCGGAGACCAAGGGCCTGCACTACGCAGAGATTAAAGTCAAGACCCCAAGGCGCACGGAACAAGTTTCCAACCACGCCCAGCGGCGCTGAGTCCATCCGCCTCCAGCTCCACCTGAATCCCTCACACCCAGCACCTCGCAGCCATGAGGGCTTTCCTCCCTACTGAACACAAGCTGGCGCCCAGTCCGTCCTCTTAACTCAGACCAATTCCACGCACTGAGCATTCTGGTGGGGGTGGAATTGGTCTGAGCGGCTGACGTGTCGGCTCCCGTAGCCTGGGATTACTCAAAGAAAGTGTGTGTTGTGGGGGTAAGGTGTGTCTAATAATTAACTAATTTCTCTGTGCAAAAAATTGTTTTCTGATTTTTTTTAAAATGTGTTTTGATGATAACTTGTAAAATTGATTATTTAAAAACTCAGCTGTTTGTCTTGGGAAAATAATACTTTTTTAATGAAGGGTAATTTGTTTTAGAAAATAATTTTTGTCCAGTGACAATGTGAGATTTCATCACTGTGCCCAGAAAATGAATGCCTTTTCTCAAAACTGGGGGGAAATATTTTCTTCCACCATGCAAATGTGTTTTGTATGTGGGGGGAGGAAAAAGAAGGGGAGACGCTCTATAAAAAAACACTGAGGGTAGGGGGGGAACAGCCAAGAAGGTGGAAAACTAATTGAAATAGGTGGGGAACCTGGTCTCTGATCCCCTCCCCCACTTGGGGTTTTGTCGCACCCCCTTTGTTCCCTCCTTTCTCCTCCCCCACTGTTCTCCTCTCCCCACTGATACCAGACCCCAAACTGCCCCCGGAACCTTCCAACAAGGAGCCTGTTTCCCACCCGGACGCAGTGAAGGTTTGGACACAACTATGGGCATGTCCTTCCGTGATGCTGGGGGAGTTGAAGCCACTTCTGGTCTGCTTCCGGCCCCCTCCTTTGCACCCACTTCCGGTGTCGCCCCCCTCGTGTGGGGGCGTTGATTCCCAGTGGCTGGAGCCTGGTTTACACTCAGAGGGACCCAACGTGGCCCGGAAACCTCCTTCCTCGTGTTTCCCACCCGGGCCATTGAGAGCGTGACACCCAACTAAGGGCAAGCCCTCTCTGGCTAAGAGCCTGATGCCACATCCGGTCCGCTTCCGCCCCGCCTTTGTCCCACTTCCGGCGCGGCCCCCCTCCTTCCCCATTCCCCCGGCAGAACCAAACCACCCCCCGGAAGTGCCCCCCCACCGGACCCCAGAGAGGATGGCACCGCCCCTGTGGGCAAGCGCCCCCCACTGCGGCAGGCGGCCTGACGCTACTTCCGCTCCACTTCCGCCCTCGCTCGCTCCTTCCTTCCGGTGTCCCTCTCCCCGCTGACGGAGCGATTGAATCGATCCGGACCCGCCCCCCGGCCCGTCGCTCCCCAGGGAGCACAAGCCCCGCCCACGCCACACCCAGAGGGGAGGGGCGTCTTGAGGTCACTTCCGCCCCCACTTCCGCCCTTCGTCCTGCCCATCTTCCGGTCCGTCCTCTTTTCCCTTCCCCTCGCTGCAGATTGTACAGCCCGTTCGCAGCTCCCCAGCCAGGAGCCGCGGTGGGTCCCGCAGCCCGGGGGCGGGGGCGGGAGCAGGAGGGGGGCTGGAAGGTATGGTCAGGAAGGGGCTGTTGGGGTCGGGATGGGCATGGAGGGGGAAGGGAGACTTGGAGGCTCAAGGAAGTGGGAGAGGAACTTGGGGGGGCAGGGAGGGGAAAGGGGATGTTGGGGGGCAGAGTAGGAGGACTTGGGGGCAGGGAGGGGAAAGGGGATGTTGGGGGGCAGAGTAGGAGGACTTGGGGGCAGGGAGGGGAAAGGGGATGTTGGGGGGCAGAGTAGGAGGACTTGGGGGCAGGGAGGGGAAAGGGGATGTTGGGGGGCAGAGTAGGAGGACTTGGGGGCAGGGAGGGGGAAGAGGGACTTGGGGGGCAGGGAGGGGAAGGGAAATTGGGGGGCAGGGAGAGGGAAGAGGGACTTGGGGGGGTGGGGAGGGGAAAGGGGATGTTGGGGGGCGGGGAGGGGGAAGAGGGACTTGGGGGGGTGGGGAGGGGAAAGGGGATGTTGGGGGGCAGGGAGGGGGAAGAGGGACTTGGGGGCAGGGAGGGGAAGGGGGACGGGGATGTGCAAGGAGATGGGAGGAGGATCTGGGGAGCAGGGGGACGTGGGCATCTGGGAGTCAGCAGGGGGAATGGAAAAGGGACCGGAAGTGGAGCAGGGAGGGGCAAGAGGGACTTGGGGGATCTGGGGGACAGGGGGTGGACAAGGGGGACCCGGGAATCCTCTGCCGGTATTTGGGGAACAGGAGGGCCTGTAGGGGTGGACAGGGAGGCTGCTGGGGCCAGCGGGGGGGGGAGGGAAGTGGGGTGCCATGAGGGGCTGCCTCATCTTATCTCCCCCTCCCCCACGCAGGTCCCCCCCCCCATGGCTGAGCGGCACCAGCGCCGCCTCTGGCGCTACGTGGCGTCGGGCCGGCACCGGCGGCTGCGCTCGCTCCTCGCCCGCCACCGGGCGGCGCTGGACCTGGACCAGCCCGGGGGCCACAAGGGCCGGCCCCCCCTGCACGACGCCTGCGCCCGCCGAGACCCCACCGCCGTCCGCATCCTGCTGGACCACGGGGCTGACCCCGCCCTCCCGGACCAGCGCGGTGATACGGCCCTGCATCACGCCGCCCGACAGGCTGCCCGCAAGGGCCAGCGCGGTGAGCGCCCGCCCCCACTGTCCCAGGGAGCCGCGGGGTTCTGCCAGCTGTCCCCACCCCAAGCGCTGGCTCGGCTGTCCCATTGGCCAGTTCCCGGCCAATGGGGGTTGGGGGGGCGGTGCTTGACGGGTGGGAGCAGCATGCCCCAACCCTGAGCTGTCTCCCCCTCCTGTCCCCCAAACCCCATCTCTGAGCCCCCCCAAACCCGGTGCCACTTCCTGTATCCCAAAGCCCTTGTCCATGGCCCCAGCCCAAAGCCCGCACCCCCAGCCCAGAGCCCGTACCCCCTCCTGCACCCCAACCCCCTGCCTCACCCCGCGGCCCCCTCCTGTATTCCGAATCCCTTGGCCTCACCCCCCCAGCCTGGATCCTGCCCCTGCACCCTAAAGCCCTCACCCCTGCCTCTCTCCAGAGCCCACACCCCCAGCCAGAGTCTTCACCCCCTCCTGCCCCAGCCCGGAGCCCCCTCCCACACCCAGAGCCCCCTGTTTAGATCCCTCCCTCCAACCCCCCGCCTGCCCGCCCCCCCCACTGTCTGTGCGCGAAGTGACTTCTGTTACGTGATACGTCCCCTCCGTATCGGTGCACGTAACAAAAATCATTCCGCACACAGGCCCACACAATCAGAGGGGACCCTGCCCCGCCCACTTCAGAACTGGGGAGAGAACCCAGGAGTCCTGGCTCTCAGCTTTCCCCCTCCAATCCCCACTCTTGTTTAAAATGCAGCTTGTAGGTCACTGGCGCTGGGGGCTGCCACCGACTGCCCACGCCCTGGGGGGGGGGGCGGGAAAACGAGGAGCGGGGGGCTGAGGGGTGCAGATTAAAATGGGGGATTGGGACCCAGGCATTCAGCATGTGTCCCCCTGTAGCCATGTCACTAACATGGAGCTTTATGCAAAGGCCTGTGCCTCAGTTTACCCCGCCAGCCTCCCTTTTTGAAAGCAGAAGGGACCTTTCCCGTCCCATTCCCATTGGTAACCAAGGCAAAACTACATGCTTTTCATTTTGGTTGAATTGTAAAATAAGCAAAAGGGTGTGATAATTGGGGGGGGGGGTTAACTGTGATTTGAGGGCCTTGCTCCAATATACCTATTGCTTCTCTGTAACCAAGACATCCACCTTGTGATGTGTAACACAAGTCAAAAATGGATAAAAAATAAGTGCAGAGTCCGCCAGACCGCATGTTCTTACGCCAAGGACCAGACAGAAAGGTGCCCAAAACGGTTGTATATCCCCATCGGCACGGAAGCGGTCAACAAATTAACGGCTCTAAAACAAGGCCAATGCCTGTCAATTAAAATATTCATGATCGAAACCAGCAAAAAACCCCACCCCCCAAAATAACAAACCTCCATGTAAAGGAAAACACCCAGCGTAGCAATGCAACACATGTGAATCCCAATTTAAAAAAATACGACTTAGAAACCCCTCTGCTTTGCCATAAAACTTGAAAACCGCCCTGCCAAAATCTCAAGCATCGGGCTGGACCGATTAACCCCTCCGTTTGCCACAAACCGTACGCTGGTCAGTACAACGTCGGTTGTTAAAACTGTACGGGTGCGTGCGTGTGTCTGTCCGCATAGGCAGCTGCTAACTGCTTTTCCACTGTCCGCGCAATAAGCACGCCATTTTGCCTCCGCCCCCCCCCCCCCCAAAAAAATCCCACTTGCTTCTTATAAGCATAACCCCCCACAGGGCGCACCATTAATTTTTCTCTTTCTCCCTCCCCAGTGTACCAAGTTCTCTTCGCCCCACTGCAGAACCACTGCCCCGAGGCCATGGGGATCCGGAACCGGGCTGGGGAGACACCCAGGGACCTGCTGGGGGCCATGAAGGAGGAGCAGGTACCGATCCGGTCTGCAAGGGGGCGGGGGGGGCACTGTACTGTAAGGAGCAGGATGGGGGTTCAGCCCAGAGGCCAATGAGGTCGGAGTAGCGGCCCCGGAGCATCCACACAGACGTGAGTTCAAAGTTAGCGCTGCCCCTTCGTGAAAAGCCGGAGTTCGGATTCGGCGGCAAGGGAGGACGCACCGCTTATAAATTGGAAGTTGGGGGGTTATTTCTGTCTTAGTGGAAGCCAGAGACCATAAGAAAAGCACACTGGGAAGCTATCCCCCCGGGTCAGACAGAAAGGTGGGACAGCCCGGCTCTATCAGAAACACTTCAGTGACCTGAAAACCAAAACTAAACCCACCCCAAAGTGGAAAAGACGGGCAGATGTTTAACACCTGTTTTGCCCCTGCCTTACCGAAAGTGAAGGTGACCAGATATTTAATGATTTCGTGCAATTTGGGGCATGGGACGGCTGCCGTCTGAGGAGAGATGAATCAGATCTGGATTTTTTTGGCTTGAAAGAGAGGAGATGGAGTGGTGATAGGATTGAGGTCTAGAAAATCACGACGGGTGGGGAGAAAGTGAATAAGGGAAGGTTATTGACTTGTTCCCATCACACAAGAATGAGGGGTCACCCAAGGACATGAAGAGGCAGCAGGTTTCAAACAAACCAAACGGAAGTTTTTCTTCACGCAGCGCACTGTTAACCTGTGGAACTCCTCGCCAGAGGAGGGGGTGCAGACCAGGACTTTAACAGGGTTCAAAAAAGAGCTAGATAGATTCATGGAGGTTAGGTCCATCCAGGACCTAGCCTTTTTGCGTCCCTAGCACGTTTTGTCCAGAGAACGGGGGCAGGGCGGCGATTAGCTGGCGGAGATGGTCGGGGCCGCTCGGCAGAGAAGCGGCTTGGTTCTCCCCACCCCCTGAAGGCAGGATGGGTCATGGGGGGAGAGAGGGGTTCCTCCACATTGGGTTGAGATATTAGCAAGAACGTTCCAGCTCCAGTGGGACCTGAGCACCGGCTGCGGGTGGGTTGGCCAAAGGCCTGGCCGGGCTGGTTTAGCCTGGCTGGGCCCTGCCCTCGGTGGTTCCCTGATGCCCGGTGACTCTCCGCAGCTGCCCCCGGAGGAAGCCGAAGACGCCGGCGGGAACGGGGACGACGACTGGGCTTGGCGCCAGAAACTCCTCGGGGAATGCCAGGACGAATACCAGGAATTTTGGCGCTATGAAGGTATGGCCACTGGCACCCCCTGGAGGGGACCGGCCCCTCCCCCTCGGCCAGGGGCACCCTCCCCTAACACCCCCCTCGTCTTCTCTCCCCCCAGAGGATTTCTGCAGGCCTGACCCGGACCCGGAGCCCTACGAGGCATGGGCAGAGCGCATGGCGCGGGAATACAGCCGGAAAGGCCGTCAGGGGGCGGGGCCTGGCCGTCAGCGGGTGGGGCCTGGCCATCAGGGGGCGGGGCTTGGCCCTCACCTCCCCACCCACGGAGCCACGCAGGCCACCTCTGAGCGCCCCCTGGCGGCCGAATCTCGTCTCTACCAGGAGCGCGCCCGCACCAAGAAGGAGGAGGTCCAGGCCGCCAAGCGGCAGCGCTACCAAGAGGGCTGTGCCCGGGTCTTCGCCCCCAACGCTGCCCGCCCCCTGAGCTACCAGGACATCCCCTGGCCCAGCCCCCAGGGCACCGTGGCCGAGATGGCGGCCGTGGCCCTGCTGGGCACGGACCCTGCGGACCGGGGGGCCTACCGCCGCCAGCTCCGGCGCCAGCAGGCCTTGTGGCACCCCGACAAGTTCGCCCAGCGCTGCGGGGGCCGGCTGGCTGAGCCGGATCGGGACCGGATCCTGGCCACCGTCACGGCGCTGTCCCAGGAACTCAACAGGCTGGCCGAGGTGGCCAAATAACGCGGCCGCGCTGGAGTGGTGTCAATAAAGCCGGGGGGCTGGGTTCAGCCTGGACTCCTAGGGTCTCTTCCTGGCTCTGGGAGGGGAGCGGGGGCTAGTGGTTAGAGCAGGGGGGTGTTGGGTTCTCTCCCAGCTCTGGCAGGGGCTAGTGGTTAGAGCGGGGGCCTGGGTTCTGCCTGGACTCCTCAGGTTTCTCCCTGGCTCTGGGAGGGGAGCAGGGGTTAGTGGTTAGAGCAGTGGGCTGGGTTCAGCCTGGACTCCTGGGGTCTCTCCCTGGCTCGGGGGGGGGGGGAAGGAGTGGTACCTAGTGGTTAGAGCAGGAGGGTCAGGGAGCCAGGATGCCTGGGTTCTCCCCGGCTCTGGGGGTGGGAGTCACAGCCAGAGCAGCTGCTCCTTCCCCTTAACTCTGCCCCACGGTGCCTCCCAGCTCTTTGCCCTGAGAACAGAACGTCTCCTCCCCACCCCCTATCTGCTGCTTTCCCTGGAAGCAGCTTCTGCCACCCTTGCTCAGCGTGTGTGCTTGGTAGCCAGGAGCCGGCAGCTCCCAGGCGTGAAGCGACATGTCCCAGCTGTGGGACAAAAGCAGCAGCCTGAGCAAACTCCCAGGGCTGGGGGGCAGGGGCTGGGGGAGGTGGGACTGAGGGGCACCGGCAGGACTGGGGTGCAGGAGTGAGGGTCACTGGCAGGGCTGGAGGTCAGGGGTTGTAGGGCAGGAGTGAAGGTCACTGGCGGGGCCAAGGGGGCAGGAGCTGCCGGGGGGGGAGTGAGGGGCACTGGCGGGGGCAGGGGCTGTGGGGCGGGAGTGAGGGGCACTGGCAGGGCTGGGGGGCAGGGGCTGCGGGGCGGGAGTGAGGGGCACCGAGCCCCCTTCCCCTCAGGACCCCACACAAACACTGTCCGTGGGCGAGTTTCGCTGGGGAGAGGCCAGAGATGGAGAGACTTTCCCCCTCCCCAGGTTTGCCCCCAGCCCTGCCCGACTGGCCCTGGATCAGGGGTATCCAGCGGGGACCACCCGCCTTGTCCCTCCTCTGTGTCCTTTCTTCCCATTGGCCAGTCTCCCTTCCACGCCCCCCTTCTACAGCTGCCCATCCCCATGACATCTGGTCTCCTCTGTTGCCTCCTTCACTCATCTCCTCCTTCCCGCGGACTCGTCCATTCCCTCTTTCCACCTCTTCCCCCGTTTCTTTTCTTCCTGCCCTTCCCCAGCCCGGCCCTTTCCCCGTTCCTCCTCAGCTGCCTTTCCTCTGTCACCCGTTTTCCCCCTCCCTCATTTTCTTTCCTTCCCTCCCGAGCGCCCCCCCCCCCGCCTTTCTCCCTCCCTTGGCTCTGTTGCTTTCCTTTCCCCCTGCACTCACCTGCTCCCTCGTTTTCCCGCCGTGCATTACATTTGTTCTTTCTTTGCCTTCCTCTGCCGCCGCTGCTTTTCGCTGGCCTCGTTTTTCCTGCCCAGATTTTCTTTTGGGCCCGTTCTTTGCTCTTGCTGTTTTACCCATTTTCTTTCCTTGGACCACCCCCCACATACCCCCTGTCCCCATCCTGTCCCCCCGATCGGGATGGCCCAAGAGGAAACGGCTGTCCCGCCTTTGGTCACACCATGAGTGCTGTGGCAGGGCAGGGACAGGGGGTGACACGCGGGCAGGCATTCCTGCTGGGCACCGGGGTCAAGGCCACAAATGCCCCGACTCCTGCCCGGCCCCAGCAAATGTCTCCCATGGCCGGAGCCTCCCATGGGGGAGTTCAGGGTTGGCCTGAGGCCCATGGCTCCCTCTGCTCCATGTGTGCACACCAGGACTGCACAGCCTGTGTCCTGCACCTGCTGGGGTGAGTGCCGGGCAGGAGTGGGGGACACTGGCAGGGCTGGGGGGGGGGGGAATGAGGGGCACCAACGTGGCTGGGGGGGTGGAGTGAGGGGCACTGGCAGGGCTGGGGGGCAGGGGCTGTAGGTCGGGATGAGGGGGCACCGGTGGTGCCAGAGGGGTAGGGCTGTGGGGCGGGGTAACGGGCGCCGGTGGGGCTGGGGGGTGGAAGTGAGGGGCACTGGCGGGGCTGGGGATCAGGGTGAGGGGCACTGGCAGGGCTGGGGAGCAGAGGGGAAGCAGTTTGCAGCCAGATGTCCAGATGGGGGAGCACATCCAGATGTGCCAGGGGTAGCCAGATGTGCGCTGACTCCCCCCCCCCCCCCAGGACTCCTCGTCCCTGGATCTCCAGTGGAGGCTCTGGGTGCTGCAGAGCCAGGAGGCTGCCACAGAAGCCTGTCCCGT
Source organism: Pelochelys cantorii (assembly GCA_032595735.1). Taxonomy (NCBI): domain Eukaryota; kingdom Metazoa; phylum Chordata; order Testudines; family Trionychidae; genus Pelochelys; species Pelochelys cantorii. Next base: position 12,894,631 of record CM064345.1, read on the forward strand.
CCCCAGGGATCCCCTCCAAGCCTTCCAGCAGCTCCCCTGGGCCTTGTGGAGCTTTGCCCCCCACCGACAGCTCCCCAGCCACCTCAAAGACCACCTCCACGCCGTCAGGGTGGGGTGGTGGGTCCGTCCGCCTTGGAGATGGGAGCTGAAGGAATGGGGGGGGGGGGCGCGTTCTCCCACCTTCAAAGCCTTCTGGCTCTTCCTCGTCCTCCCCCAGCTCCCTAAAGCTCCAGCCCCCAACCCTGCCCCCTAATGCCCTGCAGCCCGCCCTTGGGAAACAACCTACTTTGGGTGGGAGCCAATTGGAAAACCGCCAGCTTCCGAAGGGATGCAGCAGTGAAACTTGCCCCGGTGGCTCAGCGGGCTAAAAGCTTGTGATATCTTTGAAGCTAAGCAGGAATCGCCCTGTTCCTAATGCTGGAGGGGAGACCTACGTGGACTGGGAGCTGGGAAGGGGAAACAAGTGTGGTTTGGTGCTAAGCAGGCTGGGGGATGTTTGAGCCTTTGGATGGGAGAGTGAACCAGGAAATTACTTCTATCCCCTTTGGTAATTGGGTCTTTATGGGACAGCGCTAATTAATTGCTATGGTAATTATCCCTGTTCCCTGAAAGGTGCTGTTGACATATGTATGATCTCACTGATGCATTTCCTATTGATCTATCTATTTATTTGTCTCCTGCTGCTCCCCCCCTCCCGAAAAAGACTGTGCCCCTCCCCAGGCAGGAGGGGAGGGGAGGGGAGGGGAGAACAAGGCCTGTGCAGTGGTGAAACTGAGGCCTGGGAGTTTTTCTGGTAGGTGGCTCAGTTCTGGGGACCTGGGCATAGGGAGGGGGTGGGGCTCGGTGCCAGAAGAAGGGGTGTGGGGAGGGGCACAATGAATACAGACCCACACGAATCATGCGACCTCACTTCAGGGGCGCGGATCCGGGCTGGGGTGTGAAAGCGGAGGGTGTAAGTTGCAGTTCTGTGGAATGGCCACTGGGTGGCGGCAGAGTCCAATGTAACCAGGCCAGCAATGAACAGGATGGAGGCAGGATACCAGGGTAGCTGGGCACATGGGTCTGACTGGGGTGAGAGGGAGGAGGCGGGATAGCAGGGTAAATGGACACACGGGTCTGACTGAAGTAGGACAGAGGAGGCGGGATACCAGGGTAGATGGATGGGTCTGACTGGGGTGGGAGGGAGGAGGCAGGATACCAGAGTAGAATCATAGAACACTAGGACTGGAAGGGACCTCGAGAGGTCATCGAGTCCAGCCCCCTGCCCTCATGGCAGGACCAAATACTGTCTAGACCATCCCTGACAGACATTTATCGAACCTACTCTTAAATATCTCCACAGATGGAGATTCCACAACCTCCCTGGGCAACTTATTCCAGTGTTTGACCATCCTGACAGGAACTTTTTCCTAACGTCCAACCTAAACCTCCCTTGCTGCAGTTTAAGCCCATTGCTTCTTGTTCTATCCTCAGAGGCCAAGATGAACAAGTTTTCTCCCTCCTCCTTGTGACGCCCTTTTAGATACCTGAAAACGGCTCTCACGTCCCCTCTCAATCTTCTCTTTTCTAAACTAAACAAACCCAATTCTTTCAGTCTTCCTCCATAGCTCATGTTCTCTAGACCTTTCATCATTCTTGTTGCTCTTCTCTGGACCCTCTCCAATTTCTCCACATCCTTCTTGAAATGCGGTGCCCAGAACTGGACACAATACTCCAACGGAGGCCTAACCAGCGCAGAGCAGAGCGGAAGAATGACTCCTCGTGTCTTGCTCACAACACACCTGTTAATGCATCCCAGAAGCATGTTTGCTTTTTTTGCAACAGCATCACACTGCTGACTCATATTCAGCTTGTGGTCCAGTATCACCCCTAGATCCCTTTCTGCCGTACTCCTTCCCAGACAGTCGCTTCCCATTCTGTGTGTGTGAAACTGATTGTTCCTTCCTAAGTGGAGCACTTTGCATTTGTCTTTAATAAACGTCATCCTGTTTACCTCAGACCATTTCTCCAATTTGGCCAGATCATTTTGAATTATGACCCGTCCTCCAGAACAGTCGCAACCCCTCCCAGCTTGGTATCATCTGCAAACTTAATAAGCGAACTTTCTATGCCAATATCTAAATCGTTGATGAATATATTGAACAGAACTGGTCCCAAAACAGACCCCTGCGGAACCCCACTTGTTATGCCTTTCCAGCAGGATTGTGAACCATTAATAACGACTCTCTGAGTACGGTTATCCAGCCAGTTATGCACCCACCTTATAATAGCCCCATCTAAGTTGTATTTGCCTACTTTATTGATAAGAATATCATGCGAGACCGTATCAAACGCCTTACTAAAGTCTAGGTATACCACATCCACCGCTTCTCCCTTAGCCACAAGACTCGTTATCCTATCAAAGAAAGCGATCAGATTGGTTTGACATGATTTGTTCTTTACAAATCCATGCTGGCTGTTCCCTATCACCTTGCCGCCTTCCAAGTGTTTATAGATGATTTCCTTAATTACTTGCTCCATTATCTTCCCTGGCACAGAAGTTAAACTGACTGGTCTGTGGTTTCCTGGGTTGTTCTTGTTTCCCTTTTTATAGCCGGGCACTAGATTTGCCCTTTTCCAGTCTTCTGGAATCTCTCCTGTCTCCCCTGATTTTCCAAAGATGAGAGCTAGAGGCTCAGATACCTCCTCTCTCAGCTCCTTGAGTATTCTAGGATGCATTTCATCAGGCCCTGGTGACTTGCAGGCATCTAACTTTTCTAGGTGATTTTTAACTTGTTCTTTTTTTATTTTATCTTCTAAACCTCCCCCCTTCCCACTAGCATTCACTATGTTAGGCATTCCTTCAGACATCTCGGTGAAGACCGAAACAAAGAAGTCATTAAGCATCTCTGCCATTTCCAAGTTTCCTGTTATTGTTTCTCCCTCCTCACTGAGCAGTGGGCCTACCCTGTCCTTCGTCTTCCTCTTGCTTCTAATGTATTGATAAAAAGTCTTCTTGTTTCCCTTTATTCCCCTAGCTAGTTTGAGCTCATTTTGTGCCTTTGCCTTTCTAATCTTGCCCCTGCATTCCTGTGTTGTTTGCCTATATCCATCCTTTGTAATTTAGATGGGCCTGTGGGTCTGACTGGGGTGGGAGGGAGGAGGTGCGATACCAGGGTAAAGGGGCCCATGGGTCTGACCAGGATGGGACAGAGGAGGCAAGATACCAGGGTAGATGGGCACATGGGTCTGTCCGGGGTAGGATGGAGGAGGTGGGACACCAGGGTAGATGGGCCCGTGACTGTCCCTGGGGAGTTGAGCGATGGGGAATCGGAGGCCCGGGGGATTCTCCTTTGCCCTGCCCCTCGGGACTGGGTTGTTTTGCATTGACACAGAGTGAAACGTTTGCTTCTATTTCTGGCCTCTCTTGGGGCTTGGGTCCCTTTGCCCCTGACCGCATCCTCAGGGAGGGCTTTCCCCATGCTTCCCACAGCGGGCTCGTGAGTCATCCCCTGCCAACGTCTTCAACCGCCCCTGAGTCAGCAGGGGGGTGGGAGTGAGGGGCACCAGCAGGGACTGTGGGGCGGGAGTGAGGGGCACCAATAGGGCTAGGGGGCAGGGCTGGGGGGCAGCGGCGGCGGGGCAGGGTGCCTATTTCACGATACGTTTGTTTCCATCCATCCTGTTCCGGGGAAGATTTCTCTCTTCCGCCTCTCGACCGCTGGAGCCAGAAGGAGAAGTCCCGTCCCCGTCCCTGTCCTCCCCCAAGCCAGAGCTACGGAGGGGGGGAGGAATTGTCCTGTGTCATGCAACCCTGCTTACCTCACCCCACAGACTCTCCGATCTTTCCATGCCAGCGGACGTCACCGATTCTCCCACCCCCCCTGCACAGGCCACTTCCCACACCCACGTGCACCCGGGCTGCCTCCAAGGCAGGCTGGCACCTCCCTTCCAGGCTGCCTCAGGGTCAGAGGCTGCATTCCTCACCTGTGGCGGCAGCCGATTAGAACAGCCGTTGAAACAGTGCTTGGTCTGTCTCTGCCTACAGGCCCTGCCCCGTCCCCTGCAGAGCGGCCAGGACGCGCCCAGCCGGCTCCTGCTGCTCTTAGCCAGGCGCTGGCCCCCATCTGGCGTTCGCCTGGGCCTTTGGGCTGAGACAACTTCCAAGAATTAGGTCCCGACTAATTTGGGGTTGGAGCGTCTCCGCTTTCTTCCACACGAAGGAGCAGCAAATGCTTTCTCCTACTGCTAACAAACAGCCTGGGAGCGGCGTCCCCACAAATATAAATTCATAGACTCTTAAGTCCACACGGGATCCCATGGCGGGGACCAGGGGGGATAACACCAGCCCGAGGGCTTCCCCGAATTCACGCCTACTTAAGTGAGAGCAGCTCTGTGGGAAAGACCAGCCCTTCTTGAGTGACAGGGTTGCCCCTAGACAAATTCTGTGATGGAGAAGCCGCCGTGGGCTTGAGCTATGCTCCCTCGACATTTTTCCGTCCCTTGTGCAGATAATTTTTTTGCTCTCTGCACCATAGCATGGGCAGATGGGCACCACCCTGAAAAACCCACATTTCCGGCCAGAGCCATAGGACAGTTCGGGACAGTCCCATGTCACCGCAGAGGGTGGTGTGGCAGTCATGGGACCGGCGCAGGTTTCGGGGGAAGCTGGGAGAGGGCAGGGGGGAGCAAAGGCAGGCAGGGACCGGGGACGGGGGATTGCTCTGAGCCCCACACCTAGGAAACTGCGGGGCGGGGGGGGGCAGGGTGTTGTAGATGCTTCTACACCTGGGCCACCCCACAGCGGTCTCCATGTTCAGCTTTCAGTCTCTGTATCCCCGCTTTTCTCAGTGCCCCCTCCCGCTCCTTCGTGACTTGCCGGCGCCGGCCTCAGGGCACCGCCAGTGACCCGGCTCAGGCGCGGTTTGCGAGCGCTTCCTCTCCGCCCGCTCGCCGTCCGCCCCCCACCTGCCCCGGCTCCGGGGGGGGGCCGCTTGCAGCTGGAGCCAACCCGGCGCTTCTGGGACCTGGCTTATCTCGGGGGCCTGTCTGAGGTTGGTGGCTTCCCGTAAGTCATGGACCCCGTGGCATGGCCCGTCGTCTGGGGTGCCCCGAGGCAGGGTGGGGGGGGGACCCACAATGGGGTCAACGCAGCCTGGGCGAGGGCCGGAGAAAAGCCACCAGGTGCAGAGCCGGGGGGGGGGCGCTGGTTTCGGAGAGGGACAGGATGTGGCCGGGGCGGGGGGGGAGGTCGGGCCAAGCCGGTCTTGCCCAAGGCGTTGCGCAAGGCTGGGAGGTTGCGCTGGGGGGAGGCGGAGGGCGTCCGCAGCTGCAGGACTGAGGGGGGAGGCGAGGTTGGAGGGGGACGGCCCTTCCCCCCAAACCGTGTCCTGCATGCTGGAACGTGCCAGGCAGGTTCGTGAGGGGGGAGCGACCTGGTGTCGCACCAGTGTCCGTGCAACCATTTGCACGGATGGAAACGCCCTTCTCACACCTCCACGTGGGCATCGAAGCGCCACTGGCGTGGCTCACCAGCTCCTTTTGCACGCATGGCTTGGCCCAGAGACCCCACCTCCCTCCACGTGTAGTCACCATCCCCTCCGCACGCCTCCCTTCGCACTTCTGTGCACGCTCAAAAGTCACCAGTGTTCACAGGAAACACCCCCAACCAGTACGGCACCGCAACATCCCAGCTCTCACTCACACCCATCCATGTGCATGCAGTGTTTGCACGTGGGTGGCCTGCACGCACCTTGGTGAGCTGCAGGCAGAGGGACTGAGCACAGTGTAAAGACTGCCCGTCTCTCTGACTTTGCACGAGGCTTGAGAAATCCACAGCGGCATTATTCAGACTGGTGCATCATTCAGCCGTGCACACGTGTGCTTTTGCATTGTGTTTGCACAGGTGCATGCCACCATTGCCCGTGAAAGACTCTTGCACACTTGATCTCCTTGCACATGCGTGCCTTTGCCATGTGCTTGCACAGGTGCACTCCCCCCCAGCCTGTGAAAAGTCCTTGCACATTTTCCCCTTTTACACACGTGTGCACTGGCATGTGGGAGCCACGGTGGCACATGAATGAATCTGACCCCCCCTTTTCCCTTTGCACATGCGTGCCTTTGCCCTGTGCTTGCACGTGTGCAATTCCCCCAGCACATGACAGTATCTTGCACGCTTGACACCTTTGCTTGTGTGTTTCTGCCATGTGCTTGCACGTGTGTGCTCCCCCAGCCTGTGAAAGGCCCTTGCACATTTTCATCTTTTACACATGTGCGCGCTGGCACATGAACAAATCTGACCCTCTTTTCCCTTTGCACGTGCGTGCCTTTCCCCTGTGCTTGCACCATGGCACACAACAGACCCTCGCCCGCTTAAAATCCTCCCCCCGTGTGCACACCAGTAACCCCCCCTTGCATGCGCAGGCCAGGCCAGCTTCACACCCGCGGAAAGTGGGGCATCGCACCCGCTGGCCGCAGCCTCGGGGCTCCTCATGAGGGCCCCCCCCCCCCCGCCGTGCCGGTTAACCAAGAACCCGCCCTGCTTTCGCTCTGACTGGGACTTTCCCTCCTCACCTCAACCGCTCTCCCTTTTCAGAGAAAGGCCTGGCCGCAGCCGCCTGGGGAATTCAAGGTGTGGGGGGGTTGCGGAGAATCGGCCCCCGCCCCCCCCCCACCGAGTTACGGGAAGGGAGGAAGGAGGGAAGGAAACGGGCCCAGATGGGGAGAAAGAGGCCGAGGGCTCGGAGTCACCTGCCCCCCCCAGGGACACGACAGGGCTGGGGGGGGGGGTGAACTGAGAGCCACTGCGGGCATGGGGGGAAGTTGGGGGTGTCTGTTGTGTGTTCTCCCTGTGTTGGGGGATGTTCTCTGTGTGTATTTCTGTGTGTCGTGTGTGCGTGTGTTCTGGTGTGGTGCATGTGTTTGTGGATGTGTTCTGGTGTGCTCTCTCTCTGCATTCGGGTGTGTTCTGTGTGTTCCCTGTGTGTGTTGTGTGTGTTTCTGTGTTGTGTTGTGTGTGTGTGTGTGTGTCTTCTGGTGTGTTCTCTGTATGCGTTGTCTGTGTGTGTGTTCTGGTGTGCTCTCTCTCTGCATTCGGGTGTATTATGTGTGTTCCCTGTGTGTGTTATGTGTGTTTCTGTGTTGTGTGTGTGTGTGTGTGTGTGTGTGTGTCTTCTGGTGTGTTCTCTGTATGCGTTGTCTGTGTGTGTGTTCTGGTGTGCTCTCTCTCTGCATTCGGGTGTATTATGTGTGTTCCCTGTGTGTGTTGTGTGTGTGTGTGTGTTTCTGTGTTGTGTGTGTGTGTCTTCTGGTGTGTTCTCTGTATGCGTTGTGTGTGTGTTTCTGTGTGTTGTGTGTGTGTCTTCTGGTGCGTTTTCTGTATGTGTTGTCTGTGTGTGTGTTCTGGTGTGCTCTCTGCATTTGGGTGTGTTGTGTGTGTTCCCTGTGTGTCTTGTGTGTGTGTGTGTGTGTTTCTGTGTGTTTTGTGTGTGTCTTCTGGTATGCTCTCTATATGCATTGTCTGTGTGTGTTCTGGCGTGTTGCGTGTGTTTGTGGGTGTGTTCTGGTGTGCTCTCTCCCTCTGCATTCTGGTGTATTGTGTGTGTTCCCTGTGTGTGTCTGTGTGTGTGTCTGTGTGTTGTGTGTGTGTCTTGTGGTGTGTTGTGTGTGTTTCTGTGAGTTGTGTCTGTGTCTTCTGGTGTGTTCTCTGTATGCATTGTCTGGGTGTGTGTTCTATGTGTGTTCTGGTGTGTTTTGTGTGTGTTTTCTGGTGTGTTGTGTGTCAGGGTGTGTCTTCTGGTATGATGGCATGATGTGTGTGTCTGTGTGTGTTCTGGTGTGTCTGAGTGTGTGTCCATGCAATGTGTGAGTGTTCTCTGTGTGTGCATGGGGTGAGTTTGTTGTGTGTTCTGCCTGTATTGGGGGTGTTCTCTCTGTGTTGTATGTATTTCTGTGTGTCATGTGTGTGTGTGTTCTGGTGTATTGCATGTCTTTGTGGGTGTGTTCTGGTGTGCTCTCTCTGTCTCTGCATTCGAGTGTGTTATGTGTGTTCCCTGTGTGTTGTGTGTGTGTGTGTCTTCTGGTGTGTTCTCTGTATGTGTTCTGTTGTGTGTTCTGTTGTGTGTTGTGTGTGTTCTGGTGTGTTGTGTGTCTGGGTGTGTCTTCTAGTATGATGTTATGATGTGTGTCTGTGTGTGTGTCCATGCAATGTGCTACTGTTGTCTGTATGTGGACTGCCGGGGGGGGGGGGGTTCGGGGACCCTGTCTGGGGGCTGTGTATTCTATCTCTGACTACACTCTGTGTGTGTCTGTTGTCCATGGGGTGTGTCTGCCTGTGGTGTGGCGTGTGCCACATTCTCTGTGTGTGTGTGTGTGTTGTATGTTATGATGTGTTCTCGGTTGTGGTGTATTATGGCACAGTGTGCGGGGGGGTGTTCCTTGGGGAGGGATGCTTGGTTGTATCTGAGCTAGTGTACGCTGGGGGGGGGGCTGTTGCGTGTTCCACCTCCGTACACTAAGAAGGGTCCCTTGAGAATTTGGGGGACCTGCCGGGGTGGGGGGGCTGGCTCCACGGGGACCCCTCGCTCGGTGCTGGGATGCGGCTGGCTCTGGGGAGGGGGGGCTGGTTCCACCCGGGGACGCCCTCGCCCCGGCGCTGGGATGCGGCTGGCTCTGGGGAGGGGGGGCTGGTTCCACGGGGACCCCTCGCTCGGCGCTGGGATGCGGCTGGCTCTGGGGAGGGGGGGCTGGTTCCACGGGGACCCCTCGCCCGGCGCTGGGATGCGGCTGGCTCTGGGGAGGGGGGGCTGGTTCCACGGGGACCCCTCGCTCGGCGCTGGGATGCGGCTGGCTCTGGGATGGGGGGCTGGTTACACGGGGACCCCTCGCTCGGCGCTGGGATGCGGCTGGCTCTGGGGAGGGGGGGCTGGTTCCACGGGGACCCCTCGCTCGGCGCTGGGATGCGGCTGGCTCTGGGGAGGGGGGGCTGGTTCCACGGGGACCCCTCGCCCGGCGCTGAGATGCGGCTGGCTCTGGGGAGGGGGGGCTGGTTCCACGGGGACCCCTCGCCCGGCGCTGGGATGCGGCTGGCTCTGGGGAGCCCAGGGCTCCAAACCCCATGGGCAGTAGTAGCGGCTGCTTGGCCCCGGCTGTGCCATGCGACAGGCGCCTCTCGGGCTGGGGGCCCACCCCGGGCAGTGGCGGCGCTGACACCGGACACAGACACTCGCCGACGGGGGGGCTGAGACGTCTGGGGCAGGGCACAGGGGAAACGGGGATTCCCCCAGACGGGAGGGGAGGCAGCTACTGACCTGCGATGTCCCCCCACCCCCCTGCTCTCACCCTAGAGCCCTCTCCTTCTAGCGCAGCCAGTGTGGGGCAGGGGTCAGAAAACCGTCTGTCTGCACACACGTCTGTCTGTTGGTCCTTCCGTCCCCTTTCGCCCCTTCTGTCCGTCTGTCTATCTATCTATCTAGCCCCACGCACCCCCTCTATCTAGCCCCACACCCCCCCTCTATCTATCTAGCCCCACACACCCCCTCTATCTATCTATCTATCTATCCCCACCCACCCCCCCATCTATCTATCTAGCCCCTCACACCCCCTCTATCTATCCCCCCCCTATCTAGCCCCACACACCCCCTCTATCTATCCCCACCCACCCCCTATCTATCTATCTATCCCCACACACACCCCCTCTATCTATCTATCTATCTATCTAGCCCCACACACCCCCTCTATCTATCCCCTCACACCCCCCCTATCTATCTATCTATCTATCCCCTCACACCCCCTCTATCTATCTATCTATCTATCTATCCACACACCCCCCTACTATCTATCTATCTATCCCCACCCACCCCCCTATCTATCTATCCCCTCACCACCCCCTCTATCTATCTATCTAGCCCCACACACCCCCTCTATCTATCCCCACCACACCCCCTCTATCTATCTATCCCCACACACACGCTCTACCTATCTATCCCCACGCCCCCCCCATCTATCTATCTATCTAGCCCCACACACCCCCTCTATCTATCCCCACACACCCCCTCTATCTATCTATCTAGCCCACACACACCACGCTCTATCCTATCTATCTAGTCCCACGCCCCCCCATCTATCTATCTATCTATCCCCACACCCCCCTCTATCTATCCCCACACACCCTCTATCTATCTATCTATCTAGCCCCACACCCCCTCCCCTCTATCTATCTATCTAGTCCCACACCCCCCCTCTATCTATCTATCTATCCCCACACGCCCCCTCTATCTATCTATCTATCTAGCCCCACACCCCCTCCCCTCTATCTATCTATTTAGCCCCACACCCCCTCCCCTCTCTCTATCTATCTATCCCCACACACCCCCTCTATCTATCTATCTATCCCCACACACCCCCTCCCTCTATCTATCTATCCCCACACACCCTCCCCTCTATCTATCTATCCCCACACACCCCTCTATCTATCTATCTAGCCGCACACCCCCTCCCCTCTATCTATCTATCCCCACCCACCCCTCTATCTATCTATCTATCCCCACACACACCCTCTCTCTATCTATCTGTGGGTCTCTCTGTGGTTGCGGCTGTGTCACTCTCGAGGTCTGTCTGCCTGTCTGTGTCTGTCTGGGCGCTGGCCCTGCTGACTCAGTCTCTCTGAGTCTCGGCGCGGTTCCGGGCACTGGGGGGTGTTCCCCTTGTGACCTCATTGCCCCGCAGCCTCCTTCCCTTAGAAAAGCCGGCGCCCAGCCGCTGCCTTGCCACAGCCTCCGGCGCCCGCCCGGCCTCCAGCACCAGCTCCCGCGGCCCCAGCCGGCCCCCCATGCCACCCCCGGGCGAGTCAGAGCAGGCCGGGCCCCTCCTGCTGCAGCTGGGGCCCCCAGGCCGCCGGGACCGCTGCTGGCATCTGCTGCGGGGCACCTGCTTCCTGCTGCTGGGCGCCCTGCTGGGCACCGTGCTGTATGGGCAGAGCCATGGACAGGTACCCTGCGGGGCAGGGCTGGGGGCAGGGGCTGGGGGGCGGGGGTGAGGGGCACTGGCAGGGCTCGGGGGCAGGAGCTGGGGGGAGTGAGGGGCACTGGCAGGGCTGGGGGGGCAGGGGCTGCAGGTCGGAGGTGAGGGGCACTGGCAGGGCTGGGGGGGCAGGGGCTGCGGGTCAGAGTTGAGGGGCACAGGCAGGGCTGGGGGGGCAGGGGCTGCAGGTCGGAGGTGAGGGGCACAGGCAGGGCTGGGGGGGCAGGGGCTGCGGGGGAGTGAGGGGCGCTGGCAGCACGTCATCACATTATTGCCCCCTCGTTTGCAGGTGGACGAGGCATCTGACAATGCCGGTAAGTAACTCACCCTCCACCTGGTCCTCCCCCCAACCCAGCCCCTCTGATCCGGCTCCCCACCCCTCCCCCAACATCTGTCCTTGGCCAGGCCCATGAGTCGTCTCTGTTTTTCCAGCAGCCCCCTGGACCGCCCTGGAGCAACGCGCCAGCCAGACCTTCTCGCCCGCCGCCCATCTCGTAGGTGAGTCACTGGACTGGGGGAACGCGCCACCCGTGGCCCCCTCCCCGCTGCCCTCTGCTGGTGGAGGCTGGAATTGGGCCGCACTGCTGGTGCAGGCTAGAACAGCGGTAGAAACAATGTTTTTCCCCCCACACTATCTGCGTTTTCTCAGCCGTTTCTGGCCCAATCAGCCCGCCCGGCGGGGGAACCCTTCGGCTGCCAGATTGAAACCCGCTTCTTGTGTCTCCGCCCTCTCCTCGCAGGCCACTCCAGTGCCCCCGGCCAGCCGCTCCGCTGGCGAAGTGACGTCGACGCCTCCTTCACCCGGGGGGGTTTCCACCTGGCCAACGACTCCCTGGTGGTGCCGGCCTCGGGGATGTATTTCGTCTACTTCCAGGCCTCCTTCCTGGGGGCCGCCTGCCCCGCTGGGGACGCCCGTCTCATCCTGGCCCACCGCGTGCTGCTCTTCTCTGACACCTACCGCCAAAACGTCCCCCTCTTGAGCGCCCACAAAGTGGCCTGCCCTGGGGGGGCCCCCTGGTACCGCTCCCTGCGCCAGGGGGCGGCCTTCGCCCTGCAGAAGGGGGACCGGCTGTTCACGGAGACGGAGGGGGAGACGCATCTCTGTCTGGACCGGGGCTCTCTGTCTTTTGGGGCCTTTGCCCTGTGACCTGGCAGGGCTCCCCTTTTGCTTCGGGGGGGGGGGTTCCTTCTGCACTGAGGGCACCCTGGGGCGTGGAGAGGCCATTCAGGGGTCCTTGAATGATTGGGAGGGTGTCACTGGGCCGCACCCCCAAAAGGATTGGGGGGCACTTAATGACAGGGTGCCCCTGGGGTCAGTACCCTGAGTTGTGGGGTTGGTGCTTTGAAGGGCGCCTCGGAAGGCTGTGGGGTGCCAAGGTAATGTACCCCCAAATTATCAGGGGCTCCTTTTTAAGGCTCTGGGGGCACACCAGGTTTGTTGAGTATAACAATATCCCTATTCGGAAGTGGGGAATCCTCACCATATTTGGGGGGGGTCATCGGAGGGCACCCCTACATTATTGGGGTACCCCTTGGTTTTCGTGTCTAGCTTGCTTAGCGATGTGGGGGTGACAGGCTTAAACCCGCCACTGACGGATGGGGGCAGCTGCAGAGATTTGTGGAGGGGGTTCCAGATTAGACACCCCAAAATTATTAGGGGTTCAATTGGATTTAATTAAGAGGGCAAGCTAAGATTTGGGGTGTAGATGAGATTTTGGGGGGCCTCGGCGTATTTTCTTGCAGCTGTTCCCTCCCCAAAAGTGGCGATGCTGGTTTTAATTCCTGGGGGGGGGGGGCATCCCCCTGCGAATGCAGACCAATGTACTAGCAACATCTCTACTGATTTTGGGGGGGGCTCAGGGAATAGACACTCCCACATTATCAGGGTGTCAATTGACAGATGGAGATCATGTCCTCCTGAACTAGAGGGGGTGAACCCACACATAAAGTTAACGAGAGAAATTCTGGGTGCAGCTTTTGGGGGCCCCCCCACTGCCCCCCAAAATACATTGGGTTTTCCTTCAAAGCACCCCCCTTCAAGCTGGGGCCACACCACTGACAGGGGAGCTTTTGGGGCGCAGGTGTGTCCCCCCAAACTTACAGGGGTGCATCTCTGCATTCTCGGGGTCCCAGATCCTGCCCCCCCCCGAGCAGACGGGCTGTGAATTGGGGTGACCCCCATTTGGAAATGGGGAGCGAGGCTGGGGGAGCTATTTATTAATGGGGACCATACCTAACTTATATATTTATGATTTGGGGGGCCCCCCTGGTGTCGCCCCCCCCCACAAATGTATTTATTGATGGCCTGTTGATGAATTAAAGGAGGACTCAGGACTGGTTACTATGGCATCTCTGTGCTGGCTTCTCTGCGCCCGATGGGTTCAAATCTCCCCCACACTGGCACCCCACAAACAGTATGGGGCTGGGGGAGGGCTTGTAAAGTGCGCATGGCATGACAGGCTCAATGAGGACACACTTCCCAAGGGGGCGGGGCTCCCTCAGGTTAGGCCACACCCCCTAAAGGAAAGGGTGGGGGCCCCCCCCAAAAGCTGGCAGGTCTCCCCGGAGGTGGGGCATCCCCCAGCATGGACAAGCTGAAGCTATTCCCAGGGGTGAGGGCTCTAGTTTGCAGGGACACCACCCCCCCCCCCAGAACCCTGGGTTCTCCGGCGCCGGGTGAGTCCCTCCCCCACTTCCGTGCCTCAGTTTCCCCATCAATGCAACGTGCCTCAGTTTCCCCATCAATGCAACGACACCGACTTCCTCAGCAAGACAGAAGAGCAAGGGGGTGTTCAACTCTGCCCCCGGCGCCCTCTTGTGGTGGGGCATGTCCTCTCAGGGGCCCCTTCCTGGGCCATCACCTCCCACACCTGGGGCCCAGTCACCCCCGCCAGCCCAGTTGATCGGCAGAGCCCTTCCCCCACAGCTGGCAGTCTCTGTTTCTATGGGTGGTGCACACCCGCACGTGCCTGGGTGTACAGAACAAAATGTATGCCACACATGGATGGAAAAAATTAGGGGGAACATTAGTTTTCTCCCCCTCCAGAATACCGCATGAGGCCCCCCCATATCTAGAGCGTGATTGCAGCTCTCCCCCTCCCTGCCCCATCTTTCTTTCTTTCTTTGTAAACTTTCGTTCTTTCTTTGTAAAGTTTCTTTGTAACTTTTCTTTCTTTTTTTTCTTTCTTTCTTTGTAAAGTTTCTTGTTTTGTAATTTTCTTTCTTTCTTTCTTTGTAAGTTTCTTTCTTTGTAACTTTTCTTTCTTTCTTTCTTTCTTTCTTTGTAAAGTTTCTTGCTTTGTAATTTTCTTTCTTTCTTTGTAAAGTTTCTTTCTTTGTAACTTTTCTTTCTTTCTTTCTTTCTTTCTTTGTAAAGTTTCTTGCTTTGTAATTTTCTTTCTTTCTTTCTTTGTAAAGTTTCTTGCTTTGTAATTTTCATTCTTTCTTTCTTTGTAAAGTTTCTTGCTTTGTAATTTTCTTTCTTTCTTGCTTTGTAAAGTTTCTTTCTTTGTAACTTTCTTTCTTTCTTTCTTTCTTTCTTTGTAAAGTTTCTTGCTTTGTAATTTTCTTTCTTTCTTTCTTTGTAAAGTTTCTTTCTTTGTAACTTTTCTTTCTGTCTCTATTTCTTTGTACATTTTCTTTTTCTTTCTGGGGTGCAGGGGACACCCATGCCCTCCCATAGTGGCCTCAGGAGCGAACCTCGACTTCCTCACCCGACTTCTGAAAGCCAAGGGCTCTCTTGGAAACTTTCCCAGGTTTTCCATGGCAATTTCCACTTCCGGGATCTGGCCATGGCCCAGTGCCAGACGTGGCGGGAGGCCTTCCCTGAGGTTTCACCACGCGATGTGAGGCGGAAGGAAAGCCGGCTGGCCGGCTGGCACCTCCTGGGCTATCGGGAGCGGCGCTGGGAGCCCGGTGGCCAAGGCCTGCCCCTTGCCTGGTGTCCCTGGCCGTACCCACACGGGCATCAGGCTGAGGCGTGAGCAGCCTCTCCCCTCACCAGCCCTCATGTCCCCTGCCTGTGCCCTGGGGACCGACTCCTGCCCCCAGCCCCTTCCCCCGCCAGCCCCACGCCACACGCGGCCCCATGGGACCCCCCGAGGGGCCACACCCTAGGGCATGGGCCTGACCACTGTGTTTGCCATGGAGGCGCCCGGCGCCCTGACGAAAACTCACCTCACAGTGGGGCTGGGGCAGGAGGGTAGATAGATAGATAGATGGGGGGTGAGGATTGATGGGGGGGGGGGTGTGGGGATAGATAGACAGATAGATAGAGGGGAGGGGGTGGGGATAGATAGAGAGAGAGAAGGGGGTGGGTGGGGATAGATAGAGGGGTGTGTGGGGATAGAGAGAGAGAGAGAGGATGGTGTGGGGTTAGAAGATAGATGGGGGGGTGCAGATCGATAGAGAAGAGAGAGGGGTGGGTGGGGATAGATAGATAGAGGGGGGGGGTGCAGATAGATAGATAGAGAGATAGAGGGGTGGGTGGGGATAGATAGAGGGTGTGTGTGGGGATAGATAGATAGAGAGATAGAGGGGTGGGTGGGGATAGATAGAGGGTGTGTGTGGGGATAGATAGATAGAGAGATAGAGGGGTGGATGGGGATAGATAGAGGGGTGGGTGGGGATAGATAGATAGAGAGATAGAGGGGTGGATGGGGATAGATAGAGGGGTGGGTGGGGATAGATAGATAGAGAGATAGAGGGGTGGATGGGGATAGATAGAGGGTGTGTGTGGGGATAGATAGATAGAGAGATAGAGGGGTGGATGGGATAGATAGATAGAGGGGGTGGGTGGGGATAGATAGAGAGAGAGGGCGGGGGGTGGGGATAGATAGATAGATAGAGGGGAGGGGGTGCGGATCGATAGATAGAGAGATAGAGGGGTGGGTGGGGATAGATAGAGGGGGTGTGTGGGGATAGAGAGAGAGAGAGAGGTGTGGGGTTAGACAGATAGATGGGGGGGTGCAGATCGATAGAGAGAGATAGAGGGGTGGGTGGGGATAGATAGAGGGTGTGTGTGGGGATAGATAGATAGAGAGATAGAGGGGTGGATGGGGATAGATAGATAGGGGGGTGTGAGGGGATAGATAGATAGAGGGAGGTGTGGGGATCGATAGATAGAGGGGAGGGGGTGTGGGGATAGATAGAGGGGGTGTGTGGAGATCGATAGATAGAGGGGAGGGGGTGTGGGGATAGATAGAGGGGGTGTGTGGAGATCGATGGGGAGGGGGTGTGGGGATAGATAGATAGATAGATAGAGGGGGTGTGTGGGGCTAGATAGATAGATAGATAGAGGGGGGGTAGAGATGGGGAGGGGGGGTGTGGGGATAGATAGATAGAGGGGAGGGGACGTGTGGGGATAGATCAGGGGTCACCAGCCAGTCAATCGGGATCTACCGGTAGATCTTGGAGCCTCTGACGGGATCCTGACCGGTTTGGCCAGGAAGTTCTCAAGCGCTGGCACTTCAGTTGTCTCTCCACCCCCTGTCATGCTGCTCCTGCCCTGGCTGTGCAGGGTGTGGGTGGGAGAAGGGGGGGTGCTGATGTCAGGGTGTCCCTCCTCCCCCACTCCTGTACCCCATCTCCACACAGCGAGAAGGGGATGGAGGGAGCTTGGCAATGCACATCTCTGTCTCTGTCTCTCACACACACACTGTCCTTCCCTCTCATCTCCTGACCCACACATACATGGGGGGTTGGTACTACTTTTACAGAGGGTTCTTTTTCATTTGGGACCGGTCTGTGCGTTTCGTAACGTTCATCCCTCTCTCACGCTGACACCTCATTCTTCGCGGGGGGAGTTCTGAAGTGCCCAACCTGTGGTGGCTGGAGGCATTATCCCTGCCGCGGTGGCTGGCTGGCATGGCATGGCGTGGCATGTCCCTGTGAAGGTCAGAGCCAGGGCTCTCCCCACGGCTGTCCTTGCCTGCCGACACCGCTCCTGCGGCTGCCATGGATGAATGATGGGGAAGCGGCACCAGTGGAGGTTGTGGGGTGGGTGCCTGGAGACGAGGGGCAGCACTGCTCTCCCTGCGAGCTGCTTTCAGGAGCGGTGCAGGGCCAGGGAAGGGGTCAGCCTGCCCTCCCCCCACTGCTCCATCCCCGGGGCAGCGGCCTGGCTACTCCCAGGGTGGGGCTTGAACCCACCACCCTGCCCTAGGGCCAAAGGCTCTCTTATCCCTCCCTCATATAGGAGCCGGGTCCATCCCTGGGGAAGTGGGTGTGGGCTGCCCAGCTGCTACCTGGGCTCCCCAGGCAAATGCCGTATCCCCTCGTCCACCCCACCCCCCTGCCTTCAGAGGGTCCCTTGTCCTGTGTCTGGTTGCTCCCAGGATGAGTGGGCTTGAAGGTCAAGAGGTGGGGTAGGATTGCCAGTGAACTTGGGGATAGGGCATTAGCCTGTAGAGCACAAGGTGGTGGGTCAATCCCCCCCCCGCTCCACTCTGTCAGGCAAGGGTAAGGGATGCCTCAGGGAGGGAGCTGGCTTCCATGTTAGGAAAGCAGGATAAGGGTGGGGTCTGCAGTGGCTTGGGGGGGGGGGGCATTCACTGTGGGAGCACAGGGTGGTGAGTTCAAGTCCTACTCCCCCCTAGACTGCTCAACCCCTGCACCCTGGGAGCAACCAGGCATAGAACAAGGGATCCTCTGAAGGTAGGGGTCTGGGGTGGATTAGGGGATACAACACTTGCCTCAAGAGGGCTGGGCTGTCTCAAAGACCACCCCTCCCCTCTCACACACACACCCTGAGAGAGACCAGACAGCCAACATGGTATAAGGGACCCACTAAACCTTGGGTTCCCAAACTGGGGGGGCATGATCCCCTGGGGGGGAGTGAAGAAATTAGAGGGGGCATGAGGCTGCCCAGATCAGTTCCTTTTTTTTTTTTTTTTTTTTTTTGCTGTGGGGGGGAGGGGGCTTGAGGGTTTTTTAAAAATCAAAAAGGGGGGGGCATGATGCCAAAAAGTTTGGGAACCACTGCACTACAGTTGGGGGGGGGTGGACTCTTGCGTGACTTAAGGGCTGCAACGTTCGCTTGGGGAGTACAGGGGGGTGGGCTCACACCTGCCCACCCTGGGAGCAGCGGGACAGGGATGCACCAGGCTCCTTCATTAGGAAGGCAGGGTATAAGGGACCCCCCGAAGGTGGTAGGGCTGGTCCTGGAGTCCCCTAGTGGAAAGGGCCCTTGTCACATGCCAAGCCCCCTGGCCCAAGACCAGAGCCTGCGCTCCTACCCCAGCCTGGTGAAAGTGACTGAGATTGGGGGAGGAAGGGCAGGGCGGGGCAGTGAGCAGGGTCAGGCCTTGGGGAAGGGGTGGGAAGGAAGTCAGGTCAGGGGATGTGGGTTTGAACTAGATCTTATACTGCACTTCAATCGAAAAAAGTGATATTGTGCTTACAAAGGTTGGAGACCACTGGAATGGACAGACAGATAGATAGATAGAGGGGGTGTGTGGGGATGGATAGATAGATGGGGGTGTGTGGGGATGGATAGATAGATAGAGGGTGTGTGTGGGGATGGATAGATAGATAGATAGAGGGGGTGTGTGGGGATGGATAGATAGATGGGGGTGTGGCGAGGAGTGTGGATGGATGGGGAGGCAAAGGGGAGTGTGGGGAGTAGTGGGGAAGGACTGGGCAAAGGGTGGGGTGTGGGGAGGAGTGGGGAAGGACGGGGGCAAAGAAGTGTGTGGGGAGGAGTGCAGAAGGACGGGGAAAAAGAGGGTGTGTGGGGAAGAGTGGGGAAGGACGGGGGCAAAGGGAGTGTGGGGGAGGCGTGGGGAAGGACGGGGGCAAAGGAGGTGTGTGGGGAGGAGTGGGGAAGGACTGGGCAAAGGGGGGGGCTGTGGGGAGGAGTGGGGAAGGATGGGGGCAAAGGAGGTGTGTGGGGAGGAGTGGGGAAGGACTGGGCAAAGGGGGGCGCTGTGGGGAGGAGTGGGGAAGGACGGGGGCAAAGGGAGTGTGGGGGGAGGCGTGGGGAAGGACGGGGGCAAAGGGGGTGTGTGGGGAGGAGTGGGGAAGGACTGGGCAAAGGGGGGGGTTGTGGGGAGGAGTGGGGATGGACGGGGGACACAGGGGTGTGTGGGGAGGAGTGGGGATGGACGGAGGGACACGGGGTGTGTGGGGAGGAGTGGGGATGGACGGAGGGACACAGGGGTGTGTGGGGAGGAGTGGGGATGGACGGAAGGACACAGGGGTGTGTGGGGAGGAGTGGGGATGGACGGAGGGACACAGGGGTGTGTGGGGAGGAGTGGGGATGGACGGAAGGACACAGGGGTGTGTGGGGAGGAGTGGGGATGGACGGAGGGACACAGGGGTGTGTGGGGAGGAGTGGGGATGGACAGAAGGACACGGGGGTGTGTGGGGAGGAGTGGGGATGGACGGAGGGGCACGGGGGTGTGTGGGGAGGAGTGGGGATGGACGGAGGGGCACGGGGGTGTGTGGGGAGGAGTGGGGATGGACGGAGGGACACAGGGGTGTGTGGGGAGGAGTGAGGATGGACGGAAGGACACGGGGTGTGTGGGGAGGAGTGGGGATGGACAGAAGGGACACGGGGGTGTGTGGGGAGGAGTGGGGATGGACGGAGGGACACAGGGGTGTGTGGGGAGGAGTGAGGATGGACGGAAGGACACAGGGGTGTGTGGGGAGGAGTGAGGATGGACGGAAGGACACAGGGGTGTGTGGGGAGGAGTGGGGATGGACGGAGGGACACAGGGATGTGTGGGGAGGAGTGAGGATGGACGGAAGGACACAGGGGTGTGTGGGGAGGAGTGGGGATGGACAGAGGGACACGGGGGTGTGTGGGGAGGAGTGGGGATGGACGGAGGGGGCATACAGGTAGATTGATAGAAGGGGCGAGGGATGGGTGTTGGTTGTGGGGGGATGGTCGGGGGGGGAGAGGCAGCTCAGCAGTTAGAAGAGGGGTGCGGGGACGCCAGCGCTGTCGGTCTGTCTGAGAGGTCAGTGGGGGGGGGAGACACCCACCCACCCCTCCCGGTCACCCCGGAGCCGAGCCGTTCCCGAGTGCAGCCAGCAGGGGGCAGCTCAGACTAAGCTTTGGCCCCGCTGCCGGCTCTCAGGCGGGGGCCCGGCCCGGACGTGTTTCCAGACCAGCTCCTCACGCCCTTTGCTCTGCCCCCGCCCCACGGCCGGGGCCTGCCCGTGACTTTAGCAGAACTTCGGCTACAGTCTCCTGCAATGTTCCTGCCTGGCTGCTCCCTCCGGGCGCTGCGCTCCTGGCCTGGCGGGTCCGGGCAGCCGCTGCCCCGCGGGGCACCCGAGTTCGGCACGTGCCCCTCACCCAATACTACATGCTCTTCATTAATGCCCTGGCTGAGGGGGTGGGTTGCACCCTGAGCACGTTTGCGGCTGACACTGAGCTCGGGGGAGAGGTAGATATGCTGGGGGGCAGGGATCGGGTCCAGAGTGACCTGGACAGATTAGAGGATCGGGCCACAAGAAATCTGATGAGGCTGAACAAGGACAAGTGCAGAGTCCTGCCGTGGGGCGGAGGAATCCCAAGCATTGGTACCGGCTGGGGACCGACCGGCTGAGCAGCCGTTCTGCAGAACAGGCCCTGGGGATTGCAGCGGATGAGACGCTGGTTATGAGCCAACAGGGCGCCCTGGTAGCCAAGAGGGCTAATGGCCTATCAGCTGCATTAGGAGGAGCGTTGCCAGCAGACCCAGAGATGTGATTACTCCCCTTTATTCGGCTCTGGGGAGGCCACATCTGGAGCGTTGTGTCCAGTTCTGGGCCCCCCACTACACAAAGGATGTGGGCGCACTGGAGAGGGGCCAGCGGAGGGCGACCAAAATGATTCGGGGGCTGGAGCGCACGACCGATGAGGAGCGGCTGAGGGAGTTGGGTCTGTTCAGTCTGCAGACGAGAAGAGCGAGGGGGGATTTGAGAGCAGCCTGCAACGCCCTGCAGGGGGGTTCCCAAGAGGCTGGCGAGAGGCTGTTCTCCGTGGGGGCAGGTGGCAGAACGAGGAGCAATGGGCTCAAGTTGCAGTGGGGCAGGTCTAGGTTGGAGATTAGGGAAAACGATTTCCGTAGGCGGGTGGGGAAGCGCTGGGCTGGGTGCCCGAGGGAGGGGGTGGAATCTCCATCCCTAGGAGTGTTTCAGTCCCAGCCTGGCTGGGATGATTTAATTGGGGTTGGTCCTGCTGCGGGCAGGGGGCTGGACCCGATGGCTCCTGAGGTCTCTTCCCACCCTGGTGCTCTATGAGGGGGTGCCAGCTCCCACGCAGCCCCAGGGTGGGGACTGGCTGGCTCAGGCGGGGGCCAGGGAATGTGGCAGGGGCCTGTCCCCCGGCGAGGTGCCGGCTCCCACCCAGCCCCGGGACAGGACGGAACCAAAATCGAATCCCATCTCAAAAGCCTGTTCCGACCGTTTGTCTCAGGCGGCAAAAGCGAAAGCAGAAGAAAGTGGCTGAAAACTTCCCTCCATGGGACTCAAGTTTCACAAGGCCCTGAGTTCTCTTGGATTTTCCCCGGGGTTGTGGGAGGGGGACCTTCGGAGACAGGCTCCCTCCCAAACCCTGACACCCCCCCTCCCCACAGTCTCCCATCCTACCAGCTCACTGCTCTCCGGATCCCACCGCTGCCCCCCAGCTTCTGAATACATCTCAGATTGTTCACCCACCACCTCTGCCTATAGCTGGATCACTTGTGGGAGTGGGCGGAGGGGTCTACACCCAACCTCTCGTCCCACCCTATGGCCCCCCCACTAATCCCACCCCTCAGCTGTGACATTTGGGGGTGCATCTCACAAGCAGGTCCTCTGACCCCCCACTTTGAGACCCGGAATGCCCCACAGCCCCTTAGCCTGGCTGCTGCACAGCCCTGTTAATTTGGGGTGCTCTCCTATCTCTGAATGCACTCCCCCCCAAATTGGCTGGCATTGTCCCATACATACACCTCACAGCCCCCCCGCCCAAAAAATTGACACTAAGATCTCAGCTTCCTAAAAATCTCCCAGGAGAGGGCAAGGCAGTGAGAGCCCCACCCAAAGGTCTGTCGATCTTGCCCAGGGAGGGCCCAGGGAGTTGGGGACCCCCATTACAGACCCCCCACACACATGCACCAGCCTGGAGAGCCAGCCCCCTTCCCCCCAGATTACCACTTGGCTCTGTGACCTCCATGTGGCCTTAAGTCCGATTTTAAAGGGGGGAGTGTTAGATCCAACCAGTCTCCTTATAGTGTTGGGGGCTCAGGTGGGGTCCCCCCTAGATGGAGCAGCCCTAGATTTATCACAGATACACAAACCCAGAGCCATGCACAACTACACAACTGCACACACACACAACTAGAGACCCATGCACAATTGCACACATGTAACTAGACACTCACAGAGAGCCATGCACAGCTACACAAACAGACCCGTACACAACTGGGTACACACAGGAGAGGACATGCATAATTACACACACACACACACACACACACAGAGATGTGTTACATCTTTACACACACCTAACTGCATGCACAACTACACACAGACACACACATAACTTTACACACAGACACACGAGATTCATTAATGATTACACACATGCAACTTCACACACAACTGCATGCACAAATACACACACAGAGACCTATGCACGAGACACAGAATCCTACACATTACTACACACACACACAGTGTCACACACACTACACACCAAGAGAGATGGATGCACAGATACACAGAGACCCACACACAAATATACATGCACAACTAGACACACACAGTGGCCACAAACAACTAGACATACACAAAGAGCCTCACACAATTACACACACACACACACAGACCCATGCACAACTACAGCTAAACACACACAACTGGACTCTCACACAGAGACCCACTCACAGCTGGACTCCTGTACACATTGAGTGACCCACACACACAATGAGAGAGGCACTCACAACCAGACACAGGCACACACATGCACAGACCAACACACACACACAGACACACACACACATACATGAGCGAGGCGCTCACAACCAGACACTCATACGCACACAGACTCACACTCAACAATAGAAACACTCACAACCACACACAGACCCCCCCCACACACAGACACACACACACAGACTCGCACACAACAAAAGAGACACTCACAACCACACACAGATCCCCACACGTCAAGAGAGATACTTACAACCACACACAGACCCTCACACGACAAGAGAAACACTCACAACCACACACAGACCCTCCCACACACAGACACACACACACAGACTCGCACACAACAAAAGAGACACTCACAACCACACACAGATCCCCACACGTCAAGAGAGATACTTACAACCACACGCAGACCCCCACACGACAAGAGAGACACTCACGACCACACGCAGACCCCCCACACGACAAGAGAGACACTCACAACCACACACAGACACCCCCCCCCCCAGACACTCCTCCCCAGCCCCCCCAGACAGAAAGCCCAGGAGTGCCCCATGGCGGCGAGGTCGGAGGTGGGGACCCCGGTGTTCCCAGGGGCTCCCCCCGCCTCTCCAGGGCTGGATTCACACCTCCTCCCCCCCAAAAAACCCACAATTCCAGTCTCGGGTCTGCTTCTGCTTTTGCCGCCTTCTATTTCGGGCTGTTTCCTCTTCCTGCCTTTCGCCATTGCAGACTCTTTAGTCTTTCCTTCCCTCTCTGTGGGCGGCGGCTGCGGCACTTGAAAATTTCCTCTCGTGTCATGGGGAGGCGGGTTTCACCACTCAGGCGGCAGGTATATAAATCTGGGGCCGGGCCCCAGGCGACCACTTCTCTGCTCATCAATCATCCACCCACAAGAGCCAGGAGCCGGCGGAAGAGCTACCCAAGGGAACAGAGGCACCGCCGAAAGCCACCCCAGAGCAACCGCGCTTGAGTTCAGAAGACAAAGCTTACTGCTCCAGGGAAACTGAGTCGCGGCGCCTTCTGAAACCGGCTCCGCTCACCCCTCAGGTGACCTGCCCGCTCTCGTCACCCCTTCGGTCTCAAGGGCTTGATTCCCCTGCCGGGATCTGCGCCGTCTCTGCCCTTCGCCCAGCGGGAAACGTAACTCTGGCCAGCCCTGCCCCAAGGAACCCGACCCTGGCGAAAGACGCCGCCATGAGCACCGAAAGTCTGGTCTACGACGTGGAGAAAGGGGGCGTTCTCGTGGTGCGGGAGTCGCAGGCCAGTGACAGCCGCTGGAAATGTCTGAGCGTCTGTTCTTTCCTGCTCCTGATCGGGGCCACGGCCGTCTTCGCCCTGCTGCATTTCAGGAACGAGGAGCACTGGGTCAGCCAGGTAAGACCAGACGCAGGTGTGAGGGGCTTAAACTCCCAGCTCGCGCAGCCTTACCCCATCCATGGCCGTCCGGCTTTGGATGCTTGTCCACGGGGGAGGCTTGGGTGGCCGGGCGCGCCGCCACCCTGCAGGGAGGCCTTCGGGTGTCTCCTTGGGCAGGTGTGCAAATCGGGCACGCACCTTTGTGCCGTTGCACGAGATCGCTCCCCAACGGTGGCTGTCATGGTGGGCGTGCATTGCCCCCTGCGTGTGGACCGGGAGGTGTGCGTGGTGTGTCCACGGGGCCCGCTTGTGTGCGCACGGGGCGCTAGGGTTGGGTGCCTCTCTGGGTTTCTCCGGGTGTCGTCCATCGATGCGGGTCTGGGTGTTGCCCAGAGGCAACGGCAATGTTTTCGTCTGGGTGGGTGTGTTGCGCTGGCTGTATGTCTCACGTCGCCTGCGCTTGCCTGGCTCCCCCAGGCTGTGTTTTGGCTGGCCGACTCCTCCACCCATCTGTGTTGTGTCTGCGAGCTGGTGTGTATTGGTGCGCACAGGTTTGCTTCTTGCCGGGCATCCGTCTACACCTGGCGCATGCTCCTGCCATGACTTTGTAACCTCTGTATTCAACTCTCTCTCTCTCTCTTTTTTTTGCCAGGACTTCAGTGAATTCAGGAGTTCAGACCACAGGCAAGAACTTGGTAAGTATCTCATGAGAGCTGTTTTCTAACTCTGGGGCCCCTGACGTTGGCAGCCTTGAAGTCCAACCCCCCCTCCCCAGACGAAATTTCCAGATTTACTGTAGATCTATTTCCTGGCCACCATTTCTCCAAAGCAACTAGCAAATTGCAACTGGTCTCTATTTTTTTTTTTTTTGGTCCCTTTGCCGGACCGGAGACGTCTCCTCCCCACCCCCCCTGCCCCCGGCTTGGGATTTTCCCAGCAATCAAGTTCGTGGAAAGTGTTTTGAATTGGACGTCGTGAAAACGAAGGGAAACGGGACCAAATTCGCTCGCCCCTTTGGGGAGAACATCCCCCTGCCATATCTTAGCTCCCGCTGGCCGCATCTGGCTGGGGTGGGAAGGGCTGGAGGAGTAAGGGAAACGCCGATCCGTCTGACCGTCCGTTTGTCCTTTCCAAAGCAGGCCCTATGACGATGAAGTTGCAAGCCCGATCCTTGACGAAGCCGGCTGCCCATGTCGTAGGTAAGCGGAATTGACAGCTGGGAGCGGGCAGGGTTGGAGGGACGGGTCCTGGCCTCCTGAGGGGGGGCTTGGGGTTGGGGGTTTCCAAGTCCCAGGGCAAGACAGGAACATGGACTTCCCCCCAGAGGAGCACCCGTTTCTGTGGGCGCACCTTTTACTCCCAACCCTAGACCTAAACGTGAGGGGGTGATGGAGGCCAAAGTTCTGGGGTTACTTGGATGTTGTCAGCTGAGTGGACAGCGGAGAGTAATCCTGCTAGGCTTCAACTTAGCGTTATCAAGGGCTAGACGGGACATCACATTGTGGGCGGAAACCTGGGTACGGCGACTGCAGGAGGGAGTCCTGGGTTAGGACCGAGTGTTCTCAAGGATGGAAGGCCCCATCTTTGCAGCTGGGGTAGGCTGAGTCCTGGGGGGGATGCAGAGGTGGGGCTACACCTGGGCAGACTGACCCCCTGGAGCAACCCAGGTAGCGTTTGGCTCCTCGTAGATGGCTCCTAGGGGGTGCCCCTGTTGGGTTTTGACCATGCGTGTCATCTTCTGCCCTTCCCAGCTTCCCCCGAATCCAAAGAACTCATCTGGAATGACAAAGTGGCTCACACCATGATTCAGAACGGGATGAAGCTGGTGGACAACAAGCTAGTGGTCCCGGCCAATGGCCTCTACTTCGTCTACTCCCAAGTGGTCTTCAAGGGGAACAGATGTCCAGAGGAGTCCGTTCTCCTCCGGCACACCATCTTGCGCTTCTCCGAAGAGTACCCACAAGACGTCCCCTTGCTGACAGCCATCAAGTCGCTCTGCGAGGGGTCCAAGTCAGCCGAGAATGAGGTATGGTACGAGTCCATCTACCAAGGTGCGGTCTTCCAGCTGACAAAAGGCGACGAGATCTCATCCAAAATTGACTCGGCCGATTATTTGGATCTGGACAGCAACGGGCAGGTGTATTTCGGGGTGATCGCATTGGAATTAGGTGCTTCTCAACAGTGAGCCACCCTCTTTCGTTCTTGACCAACTCATCTTCGATCCTTGGTCAACCCACTATCCTTGGTCAACCCACCATCATCCATCCTTGGTCAACCCTCCATCCTTGGTCAACCCATCATCCTCCATCCTTGGTCAACCCTTCAACCCTCCTACCTACAAAACCATGACTAGCATCCCACATATCACACTGACCATCAGAGGTGGCCCAAAGACCTCTTTGGACCTCTTTCACGCCTCTCTGACATTATGCCCCACGTCACCACTGAAATGCCCACCTCCAGGGGCAAGAGCGGATCACAGTCTCTTTAGACGTGGGGCATGAGGTTGCCTCTTGGTTAGACCCGAACAAGAATGAGTCAGAAGAGGACGGGTCGGAACCATTGACCCACAAAAAAAGAAGTGTCAAGTAAGACTGTGTTGTTATTGTGGTATATTATTGGTAATTATTTGGCTTAATTATTTATTTATTTATGTATTTCTATTTATTTGGGGTTAAACAAAGCTGCGCACTTGCATTGAGAGATTTTTGTGTGTCTGTGTGTTGTACACACGTATGACAAATGTCGGCGATCGGGCGGCAAATTCTAAGCAATGGGGCATAGCCCAAAGTCCACACAGCTGGGTGTGTGCAGGATTATGTGTCTGTGTGCACGCACAAAGAGTCAAGAAATGGCGTCAAGACACAAACACCCCCCCCCCCGCGGCGTGGGCTTGTTTCTAGACCCGTTGTCGTGGGTGCCCCTACACAGAGACGCCCAACCATGCAGGCAACATTGGTGTGAGAAGAGACAACTTTGTGTGCGCACACACACATGCACACACACACACACAGAGCGGTGGAGGATGTGACGTTGTGTGGCTCTTTACCCGAGCAGCAACACAACCTCACACGGACCCCGCCCTGTTGTGGAGCGTGCTTTGTGATGGCTGGACCACACACACTCGTGCCTCGGTTGCCAGGGTGTTCCCCTTTGGCACACACTTAGTAGAGGATCCCTGTATGTATACAATGTATACATGACCCTAGCTAGCTATATGTATGTATATTACACACAGCCGGGACGCTTGGATTTTCTCCCAGCTCAGGGAGGACAGCGGGGCCTGGTGGTTAGGCATCTGGGAGCCAGGACTCCTGGGTTACTCAGGGAGATGTGATGTTCTCATTGTCAAGGAAAGAAATATTTGTATCCGCGATACAGTTCCCTGATCATGTCTCTCTTCGGGGATTTCGATTGTCTTACGTTTTATGTTAAAATGTCACGGGAGGGGAGGGGAGGGAATCTAACTCGTTCAATGTTGGCCAGAACAAACCTCTCACCACACCTGCAGGAAGGGTGGCAAGGTTTGATTTTGTGCCGGGTCTTATTTATTGTGGTTATTTATTCGGGGTCTCTTCCCCCTGCGTGGGGAGAGGGAGGGGAGGGAAGGAGGGGGAAAAAATGTTTGTATTTTGTTGAAAAGAGCCTGTGAACCAGACTGACCAATAAACCTTGGAAGCAGAGATTTGAACTGTGTGTGTGTCTCTTTCGGATGGGCCCATCTAGCGTGGTATCGGGCCTGCTCCATACACACCAGGGGCTTCCCCCCTACACCCACATCGAACTTATTTACTCGTCCCCCATGAGAGCTAGGGAGTCACCCAAGGAAATGAAGCAGCAGCAGGTTTAAAACAAACCAGAGGCAGTGTTTCTTCACACGGCACACCGTTAACCTGTGGAACTCCTTGCCAGAGGATGTTGTGAAGGCCAGGATTCAAAAAAGAGCTAGATACGTTCACGGAGGTTGGGTCCACCAATACTTATTAGCCAGGACGGGTAGGAATGGGGTCCCCCTGTTTGTCAGAGGTGGGGAATGGGTGACGGGGAGGGATCACTTGCTGACTCCCTGTTTCACATGTCCCCATCTCACCAGGGTTTCATCTGTAGTTTATCTGTTCCTCCCAGGCCTCTTTGGCATGGTCCAGGACGCCATGGGGGTTATGACCATATGGGAGAACCCGGTCGAAGTCTGAGGGACTTCCCTCATGGCGAACATGACCTATGGCAGCAAAGTATCCCCGTCTTTCTCTTCCTGGCTCACCACCTTCCGTATCCTGCTTTTTCAGGGCCCGGTTAAACCGTTCGACGAGGCTGTCCGTCTGGGGGGGGGGCAGACAGACCGACGTCCTCAGGGCCCGTTTGCGGAGTAGCATCCACAAAGTCCTTCATTAACTTGCACCCAAAGGTGGTTCCCTTGTGCTGTTATGTGGATAACCCCACCCGAGAGAAACTGTGGATGCGATGGTCGTGGACAGGGTATTACGTAGGCTGGCAGATTGGCCGGTGTAGTCAAGAATAATTAGCATGCGCTGATGGCCCCACGCCAATTCCTCTAGCAGGCCAATTAGATCCTCTCGAAGGGGACTTCAGCCATTGGCAGGTGTGTTCGGTGATTTAAACGTGCCCTGGGGTGGTTTGGATCCCACTGCTGACACCAGCTGTTGGCGTTTCTGTGTCTACCTGTCTCTCCTCTCCCTTCCACCCAGCAGGGGAGGCTTTTAAAAGGCCTCTGGCAGGCCCTGAAGTGCAGTCAGCTGGCCCTAACTGCGCCAAGGTAGCCCTGTCTCAGCTGTTCCTAATCTGCCTGAGATAACCCCTTGTCAGCTGCTCCTGCCTGATCCACTTCTAGTTCAAAGGGAAGTCGGCTTTTTACCTTCCTAGCCCTGCCTTTTCCCACTTTCTAGGGCTTGACTTTATCACCCGACAGAATCACTTTCTTTGAACAGAGGAAGAAGCCCCGCAGAGAGGGGGGCTAGCGGTAGATGTGGTAGATTGCGACTCTAGTAAAGCTTTTGATATGGTTTTACATCACTTGCTCGTAAACAAACGGAAATGCAACCTAGATGGGGCTACTATAAGGTGGGCGCAGAACTTAAGCGTTCTCAGAGAGTCGTTATTAATGGTTCTCAGTCCTGCTGGAAGGGCAGAATAAGTGGGGTTCTGCAGGGGTCTGTTTTGGGACCGGTTCTGGTCAATATCTTCATCAACAATTTAGATATCGGCATAGAGAGGACGCTTATTAAGTTTGCAGCTGATCCTAAGCTGGGACGGGTGGCGAGTGCTTTGGAGGACGGGTCAGAATTCAAACTGATCTGGACACACCGGAGAAATAGTCGGAGGTCAATCGGGTGACGCTGAATAAGGACAAATGCAAAATGAATAAGGACAAATTTTGAAGTTGAGTAAGGACAAATGCAAAGCGCTCCACTCAGGAAGGAACAATCCGTTTTACACACAGAGAATGGGCAGTGACTATGCAGGAAGGAGTCCCGCAGAAAGGGCTCTAGGGGTCAAAGTGGACCACAAGCTAAACAGGAGCCAACAGTGTGACACTGTTGCGAAAAAAGCAAACATGACTCTGGGCTGCGTGACCAGGCGTGCTGTGGGCCAGACCCGAGACGTCATTCTTCTGCTCTGTTCTGCGCTGACTAGGCCTCAGTTTGGGAGTGCTGTGTCCAGTTCTGGGCCCCACATTTCAGGAGAGATGTGGAGACGTTGGAGAAGGTCCAGAGAAGAGCAACAGGAACGGGGAAAGGTCTAGAGAACATGACCTATGAAGGGAGGCTGAAAGAATTGGGCTTGTTTAGTTTGGAAAGGAGAAGACAGAGGGGACATGATAGCGGTGTTCAAGTATCTAAAAGGGTGTCACGAGGAGGAGGGAGAAAAATTGTTCTCCTTGGCCTCCGAGGACAGGACAAGAAGCAATGGGCTCAAACTGCAGCCAGGAAGGTTGAGGTTGGACATTAGGAAAAACTTCCTGCCTGTCAGGGTGGTCAAACACTGGAATAAATTGCCCAGGGGCATTGTGGAATCTCCATCCCTGGAGATATTGAAGGGCAGGTTGGACAGACGCCTGTCGGGGATGGTCTAGACAGGGCCGGGTCCTGTCGGGAGGGCGGGGACTCGATGCCTCTCACGCAAGGGGGGCAGACGCCTGCTCTGGGCCCCTCATTGGGCCCCCCCTGCCTGGGCTCTCTGTGCACCAGAGGATTCCGGACAACCCGCCTCGTCCAGATCTGGCGCTGGGCAAGTCCTTGCTTTCGAAGGAAGCTAAATTTAGTCCTCGGCTAATCACCCTCCTCTTGCCTCACCCAACCCACTGAGTCACATCCTCTGAGAAATCGGGGTGGGTATTTTAAGCAGGGCCAGGGCTTGGGTGTGCAAGGGAAGGAGTGGGGACTAGTGGTTAGAGCACACCGTTTGGGGATCCCGTTCCCCAGCTCCCGGAGGGGAGGAGGGTCTAGTGGGGGGCTGGGAGCCAGGACGCCTGGGTTCTCTCCCCAGGCCTGTGAAGAGAGCAGGGGCTAGTGGTTAGAGCAGGGGGGGATGGGTGCCAGGACTCCTGGGTTCTCTCCCCAGGCCTGTGAAGAGAGCGGGGGCTAGTGGTTAGAGCAGGAGGGGGATGGGCACCAGCACGCCTGGGTTCTCTTGCCAGCTCGTGGAGGGTACTGGTTAGAGCAGGGGAGACTGGGCGCCAGGACTCCTGGGTTCTCTCCCCAGCTTTGGGAGGGCAGTGGGAGCTAGTGGTTAGAGCGGGGGGGATGAGCACCAGGACTCCCTTGCTGGCTCGTGCAGGGGAGCGCGGTCGGATGTGTCAGAGCAGAAGGGGACGGGTGCCCGGACTCCTGGGTTCTCGCGTACCTCCCCAGCGGAAGGGCCTGGGTTATTTTTGGCCCCCCGAAGCCGCAAATTTCCTTCCCTTTTTGTGTTAGTGGCTGCCGTGTGTCAAGCACAGTTTTGCCCCCAAACGCACCTGCTCCGGCACAGCCTCCCCCCAGCCCCCCGACCTTGCCCTGCTGTGCCCCAGACCCGGAGAGACCCTATAATAACAAACTGCCCCCTCCGAACCGCCTTGCAGTGCGACGGCCTACGCTGCCCCCGGAGAGACCCTACAATAACAAACCGCCCCCTCCCAGCCACCTCACTGTGCATAGGCCTATGCCACCCCTGGAGAGACCCTACAATAACAACCCACCCCCTCCCAGCTGCCTCACTGTGTATAGGCCTATGCCGCCCCTGGAGAGACCCTACAATAACAACCCACCCCCTCCCAGCTGCCTCACTGTGTATAGGCCTACGCCACCCCCGGAGAGACCCTACAATAACAACCCACCCCCTCCCAGCCGCCTCACTGTGTATAGGCCTACGCCACCCCTGGAGAGACCCTACAATAACAACCCACCCCCTCCCAGCTGCCTCACTGTGTATAGGCCTATGCCGCCCCTGGAGAGACCCTACAATAACAACCCACCCCCTCCCAGCCACCTTGCAGTGCGACGGCCTATGCCGCCCCCGGAGAGACCCTACAATAACAAACCGCCCTCTCCCAGCCGCCTCACTGTGTATAGGCCTACGCTGCCCCCGGAGAGACCCTACAATAACAACCCACCCCCTCCCAGCCGCCTTGCAGTGCGACGGCCTATGCCGCCCCCGGAGAGACCCTACAATAACAACCCACCCCCTCCCAGCCGCCTTGCAGTGCGACGGCCTATGCCGCCCCCGGAGAGACCCTACAATAACAACCCGCCCCCTCCCAGCCGCCTTGCAGTGCGACGGCCTATGCCGCCCCCGGAGAGACCCTACAATAACAAACCGCCCCCTCCCAGCCGCCTTGCAGTGCGACGGCCTATGCCGCCCCCGGAGAGACCCTACAATAACAACCCACCCCCTCCCAGCTGCCTTGCAGTGCGACGGCCTATGCCGCCCCCGGAGAGACCCTACAATAACAAACCGCCCCCTCCCAGCCGCCTTGCAGTGCGACGGCCTATGCCGCCCCCGGAGAGACCCTACAATAACAAACCGCCCCCTCCCAGCCGCTTTGCAGTGCGACGGCCTATGCCGCCCCCGGAGAGACCCTACAATAACAACCCGCCCCCTCCCAGCCGCCTTGCAGTGCGACGGCCTATGCCGCCCCCGGAGAGACCCTACAATAACAACCCACCCCCTCCCAGCCGCCTTGCAGTGCGACGGCCTATGCCGCCCCCGGAGAGTCCCTACAATAACAAACCGCCCCCTCCCAGCCGCTTTGCAGTGCGATGGCCTATGCCGCCCCCGGAGAGACCCTACAATAACAACCCACCCCCTCCCAGCCGCCTTGCAGTGCGACGGCCTATGCCGCCCCCGGAGAGACCCTACAATAACAAACCGCCCCCTCCCAGCCGCCTTGCAGTGCGACGGCCTATGCCGCCCCCGGAGAGACCCTACAATAACAAACCGCCCCCTCCCAGCCGCTTTGCAGTGCGACGGCCTATGCCGCCCCCCGGAGAGACCCTACAATAACAACCCGCCCCCTCCCAGCCGCCTTGCAGTGCGACGGCCTATGCCGCCCCCGGAGAGACCCTACAATAACAACCCACCCCCTCCCAGCCGCCTTGCAGTGCGACGGCCTATGCCGCCCCCGGAGAGACCCTACAATAACAAACCGCCCCCTCCCAGCCGCTTTGCAGTGCGATGGCCTATGCCGCTCCCGGAGAGACCCTACATTAACAACCCGCCCCCTCCCAGCCGCCTTGCAGTGCGATGGCCTATGCCGCCCCCCGGAGAGACCCTACAATAACAACCCACCCCCTCCCAGCCGCTTTGCAGTGCGATGGCCTATGCCGCCCCCGGAGAGACCCTACAATAACAACCCGCCCCCTCCCAGCCGCCTTGCAGTGCGACGGCCTATGCCGCCCCCGGAGAGACCCTACAATAACAACCCGCCCCCTCCCAGCCGCCTTGCAGTGCGACGGCCTACGCCGCCCCCGGAGAGACCCTACAATAACAAACCGCCCCCTCCCAGCTGCCTTGCAGTGCGACGGCCTACGCCGCCCCCGGAGAGACCCTACAATAACAACCCGCCCCCTCCCAGCCGCTTTGCAGTGCGATGGCCTATGCCGCCCCCGGAGAGACCCTACAATAACAACCCGCCCCCTCCCAGCCGCCTTGCAGTGCGATGGCCTATGCCGCCCCCGGAGAGACCCTACAATAACAACCCGCCCCCTCCCAGCCGCCTTGCAGTGCGACGGCCTACGCCGCCCCTGGAGAGACCCTACAATAACAAACCGCCCCCTCCCAGCCGCCTTGCAGTGCGACGGCCTACGCCGCCCCCGGAGAGACCCTACAATAACAACCCGCCCCCTCCCAGCCGCCTTGCAGTGCGACGGCCTACGCCGCCCCCGGAGAGACCCTACAATAACAACCTCCCAAAGACAAGGCCGAGGGAAGAAACCAAGGCTCTGGGCAGGGCCAGCCGGAAGTTCCCGGTCCACGCCTCCAGTTTTCTGCCTCTCGCCTGGCTTTTCCCACCGGCCTGCCTGGCCTTGCCCCTCTCCTCCTGGGAATTCCCCTGCTCCGGGCCACACGGTTCCTCCTCCGGCTGAACCCGTGGGTCTGCCTGTCTGTCCCAGCGCCCCGTGGCCCCTGCCCCCCCGGCCCTGCCAGTGCCCCTCACTCCCGCCCCGCAGCCCTGCCCCCCCAGTGCCCCTCACTCTCCCCCCCCCCCAGCCCTGCCCCCCGCCCCCACTCTCAGATTCACTCCCCGGGGCTTGATCCAACCCGCGCTGCATTGCTAAGCCGCGAGATTTCCACAGACACATCTGGAGACGCCAAAGTTACCAAACCACTCCTTTCAGTTTTGGTGCCGAAGTGGAAGCGTGGGAGGGGGGGAGGCCAGGGCTGGCGGGGGGGAGGCCATGGCTGGGGGGCAGGGGTGAGGGGCACCGGCCAGGCTGGGGGACAGGGGCTGGGGGCCGGGGGTGAGGGGCACCGGCCGGGCTTGGGGTGGGGGGCTGCACAGAAGAAAAGTCCTGGCTCCCCGTCCCCTTGGGACTCTTCCGGGCTCTCTGCCGCAGGCGGCCCGGCCGTCTCTGGGCTTCCCCAGGCTCATGGAAAGAGCTCGCAGGAGTCTCCCTCTGCACCCCGCACCGGTGTGCACGGTACCAAAAGTGGGTCACTTCCGCCTCCCTGCCTCTGCCTGCGGCGTGCGCTGCTTCCTCCCACCACAGGATCTGGGTGCAGGGCCTGCCCCCCTCCCAGCTTCCTCCCCCTGCCAGCCCCCAGCCCCCCAGCTCTAACCACTAGGCCCCGCTCCCCTCCCAGAGCCAGACAGAACCCAGGCGTCCCGGGCCCCAGCCCCCCCAGCTCTAACCACTAAGCCCCACTCCCCTCCCAGAGCCAGACAGAACCCAAGCATCCCAGCCCCCAACCCTCCCTGCTCTAACCACTAGGCCCCGCTCCCCTTCCAGAGCCAGACAGAACCCAGGCATCCTGGCCCCCAGCCCCCCCCAGCTCTAACCACTAGGCCCTGCTCCCCTTCCAGAGCCAGACAGAACCCAGGCATCCCGGGCCCCAGCCCCCCAGCTCTAACCACTAGGCCCCGCTCCCCTCCCAGAGCCAGACAGAGCCCAGGCGTCCCGGGCCCCAGCCCTCCCTGCTCTAACCACTAAGCCCCACTCCCCTCCCAGAGCCAGACAGAACCCAAGCGTCCCAGCCCCCCACCCTCCCTGCTCTAACCACTAGGCTCCGCTCCCCTTCCAGAGCCAGACAGAACCCAGGCATCCCGGCCCCCAGCCCCCCAGCTCTAACCACTAGACCCTGCTCCGCACCCAGAGCCAGAGAGAACCCAGGCGTCCTGGCTCCCAGGCCCCACCCCCCAGCTCTAACCACTAGGCCCCACGCCCCTCCCAGAGCCAGAGAGAGAAAACCCAGGCATCCTGCCCTCCAGCCCCACGGCTGTAACCTGGCCCTGAAAGTGGGTCAGGGTTTGTGGGTGGCTGCTGGGAAGCCGAAAGGATGTGACCCCCCGGCCCGGGTTCAGCCTTCGTCACCGCGGCCTCCTCGTCACCCCACAGCCCGCCTGTGTCCGGTGTGCGGGGGGCGGATTCCCGGAGGGACCCCGCTCCCGGCCTGCGTCACGGCTCCTTCCGCCCAGTGCGGCTGGAAACTCTGCACCGTTCCCCCATCCTGCCCTGGGGCTGCGGGGAGGCTGGCCAGGCCCTGCCCCACGCCTGGCGGCGCTCGCCGTAAATCCGAACCCAGGGGTCCTGGCCCACGTACACCGCCACTCTAACCACTCGGCCCCGCTCCCCTGCCGGAGCTGGGTTCAGATCCCAGGCGTCCTAACACACCTGGACACACACACACACACACACACACACGCTCTAACCGCTAGGCCCCACTCTCCTGCCAGAGCTGGGTTGAGATCCCAGGTGTCCTAACACACATAGATGCGCCCCCCCGCCCCCAACTCTGCTCTACCCACTAGCCCCCACTTCCCTGCCAGAGCCCAGGTGTCCTGGCTCCCTGCCCCCTCTGCTCTAACCACTAGGCCCCGCTCTCCTCCCACGGCAAGGCAGAGACCCCAGGACTCCTTCCCTGGCTCAGTGTGTGGGGGGGGGGGGGGTGTTGCCACAGGGCCCGGTTGTGTTGTGTGAGTGCCCGGCGCGTTGTGTCCCGCTGCGCCAGTGGCGGGGTGGGGGGTGGGGGTGGGGGGTTGCGAGGCAGCAATGCCATGAGGCGCTGTGTTGGCGTTGTGTTGCATTGTGTCCGTGCTGGGCAGGAGGGGCGTGGGGCGGTGGGAATAGCGTCCGGTTGCGCGGAGGGGGGGGTTGTGTGTGGGGGGGCGGCGGCGGGAAGCCAGGCTGTGTTGCACGGTGGTGTGTGTTGTCGCACCGGGGGGCGGCCAGGCTGTGCGGCCTTGTGGGTGTGGGGCATCACCCCGAGGAGCGTGCCCGCTGCTTTGCGACCGCACCCCTGCGGTGGGGGCCGGTAGGGCCCACCGGCTTCGCGCTGCAGGGGGACTTCTCGCCTGGTGCTGGGATGTGGCTGGCTCTGGGGTGGGGGGCCAGTTACAGGGGGACCCCTTGCAAGGCATTCTGGGCCGCTGCGCCCCGGGGGGGGGGTCACGTGCAGGGATCAGCGGTGGAGGATGATTCAGCCCCGCTCCAAAGTCGGGTGCTTTGGGAAGGGAGTGGGACCTAGTGGTTACAGCAGGCGGGGCTGGGAGCCAGGACTCCTGGGTTCTCGGGCCAGCTCCGGCAGTGAAGCAGGGCCTAGTGGTTAGAGCAGCAGCGTATGTGAACCAGGACACCTGGGTGCTCGGGCCAGCTCCGGCCATAGAACGGGGCCTAGTGGTTAGCGCAGGGGTGTATGTGAGCCAGGATGCCTGGGTTCTCGGGCCAGCTACAGCAGCGAAGCAGGACCTAGTGGTTAGAGCAGCGGTGTACGTGGGCCAGGATGCCTGGGTTCTGTTATGTCACTCACTCCCCGCAAGGAAAACTTCCCTCAGGCGGTGGAACAGAAATGCTGCTGACGCTTCCACCCGCGCCTGCTATTCTGGGGCGTGCGGCTTGCACCCCACATGCTGGGGCTAGCGCCGCCGGGAGCAATGGGGCGGATTCGGCCGGGGGACGCGCTTCTGTGGGGCGCAGGGGGGAGACAGGCCCCAGATCTCTGCTGGCCCATGGCCCATCTCTCTCCAGCGTATTTTTTTGCTCTCTTTTGTCGGCTGCCTCAGAGGCTCATGCCCTGAGGTGTTTCTGCCACTTCCTGTGCCGCGCACATGCCCCAAAATCCCCCGCCGCTACCAGGAGCCCGGCCCCGGCCGTGCCTGGCCTGCCCCGCCGGACACGCTACCTGGAACTGGCCACGGCCTCTTCCCTGGAGGGGGCAGGAATCGGGGTCGGGGGGAGGGGGGGGGGAAGTTCAGAGAAAAGGCTGCAGTTACACGCCTCCCCCTCCCGGAGTCACTCTGATTTCGAGGCAGGTGGGGAGGGGAAATTCGCAGCCCAAACTGATTCTCCAAATGGCTCAAATCTCGCTCCTGAAATGAGCCACTTTGCTAGGTGAACGGCTGGCTCTGGGGTGGGGGGCTGGTTACACAGGGAGCCCTCGCCCAGCGCTGAGATGCGGCTGGCTCTGGGATGGGGGGGCCGGTTACACTGGAACCCCTCGCCCAGCGCTCGGATGCGGCTGGCTCTGGGGTGGGGGGCTGGTTACACAGGGAGCCCTCGCCCAGCGCTCAGATGTGGCTGGCTCTGGGATGGGGGGCCGGTTACACTGGAACCCCTCGCCCAGCGCTCGGATGCGGCTGGCTCTGGGATGGGGGGCCGGTTACATGGGGACCCCTCGCCCAGCACTGGGATGCGGCTGGCTCTGGGCTGGTTACACGGGGACCCCTCGCCCGGCACTGGGATGCGGCTGGCTCTGGGGTGGGAGGCTGGTTACACGGGGACCCCTCGCCCAGCGCTCGGATGCGGCTGGCTCTGGGATGGGGGGCTGGTTACACAGGGAGCCCTCGCCCAGCGCTCGGATGTGGCTGGCTCTGGGATGGGGGGCCGGTTACACAGGGAGCCCTCGCCCAGCGCTCGGATGTGGCTGGCTCTGGGATGGGGGGCCGGTTACACTGGAACCCCTCACCCAGCGCTCGGATGCGGCTGGCTCTGGGATGCGGGGTCGGTTACACTGGAATCCCTCACCCAGCGCTCGGATGCGGCTGGCTCTGGGATGGGGGGCCGGTTACACGGGGACCCCTCGCCCAGCACTGGGATGCGGCTGGCTCTGGGCTGGTTACACGGGGACCCCTCGCCCGGCACTGGGATGCGGCTGGCTCTGGGGTGGGGGGCACTGGTTACACAGGGACCCCTCGCCCAGCGCTCGGATGCGGCTGGCTCTGGGATGGGGGGCCGGTTACACGGGGACCCCTCGCCCAGCGCTGGGATGCGGCTGGCTCTGGGGAGAGGGGGCTGGTTACACGGGGACCCCTCGCCCAGCGCTGGGATGCGGCTGGCTCTGGGGAGGGGGGACTGGTTACACGGGGACCCCTCGCCCAGCACTGGGATGCAGCTGGCTCTGGGGAGAGGGGGCTGGTTACATGGGGACCCCTCGCCCAGCACTGGGATGCGGCTGGCTCTGGGGTGGGGGGCGCTGGTTACACGGGGACCCCTCACCCGGCACTGGGGTGCGGCTGGGCTCTGGGGAGGGGCACAGCGGCTGTTTTGCTGCACAATGTGAATCCCTGGACCCCAAAAGTGATGGGGGAATTTGGGACCCCTCACCAGGGCAGGACGCAGCGCAGGAGGGAAAGGCCACGTCGGGGTTACACAATTCCTCCATCCTGCACCCCCACCCCGGAGCTGTGGGGCTTGTGAAAGTGGGTCAGGTCTGGAGCGGGGGAGGGGGTGTGCACCCCACTCCCCATGACTCAAAACAACCCAGGCTGAGCAGAAAACTCCTTTCGCTGAGGTGACATAACCCGCCACTTTCAGTTTCGGGGGGGGGGGGGTGAGACGGGGAACCAAGGCAGCCAAGCGCCCAGCCTCCACCCCCACGCTCACCCCTGGGTGCCACCCTCCCTGCCAGGGCTGGGAGAGAACCCAGGAGTCCTGGCTCCCCGCTCTCACCACTAGCCCCCACTTCCCTCCCACAGGAAACCAACCACTTTCAGTAGGGAAGAGGAAAAAACTTGTTTCCCTAGAACAGCAACCTCCCACCCATAGGGCTGTGGGGCTCGGCTGGGGGGCAGGGCTGGGGGACAGGAGTGAGGGGCATGGGCTGGGCTGGGGGGCGGGAGTGAGGGGCACCGGCAGAGCTGGGTGGGCAGGGGCTGTGGGGCAGGAGTGAGGGGCACCAGCAGGGCTGGGGGGGGCAGAGGCTGGGGGGCAGGAGTGAGGGGCACCGGCAGGTCTCGGGGGGGGCACGGGCTGTGTGGCGGGAGTGAGGGGCACCGGCAGGGCTGGGGGGCAGGAGTGAGGGGCACTGGCAGGGCTGGGGGGGCAGGACTGGGGGGCAGGAATGAGGGGCACTGGCAGGGCTGGGGGGGCAGGACTGGGGGGCAGGAATGAGGGGCACGGGCAGGGCTGGGAGGCAGGAATGAGGGGCACTGGCAGGGCTGGGGGGGCAGGACTGGGGGGCAGGAGTGAGGGGCACTGGCAGGGCTGGGGGGGCAGGAATGAGGGGCACTGGCAGGGCTGGGGGGGCAGGACTGGGGGGCAGGAGTGAGGGGCACTGGCAGGGCTGGGGGGGCAGGAGTGAGGGGCACTGGCAGGGCTGGGGGGGCAGGACTGGGGGGCAGGAGTGAGGGGCACTGGCAGGGCTGGGGGGGCAGGACTGGGGGGCAGGAGTGAGGGGCACTGGCAGGGCTGGGGGGGCAGGAATGAGGGGCACTGGCAGGGCTGGGGGGGCAGGACTGGGGGGCAGGAGTGAGGGGCACTGGCAGGGCTGGGGGGGCAGGAATGAGGGGCACTGGCAGGGCTGGGGGGGCAGGACTGGGGGGCAGGAGTGAGGGGCACTGGCAGGGCTGGGGGGGCAGGACTGGGGGGCGGGAGTGAGGGGCCCCGGCAGGTTTAATCCTCTAGCGCCACCTGCTGGCTAAAGGCCTCATTGTCTCGACCGTCGCGATGGAGCCTGGGCGCCCCCTGGTGGCTCTGGGCGGAAAGGCCCAACACCCCCCCCCCCCCCCCACCACCAATTCTGCGTCTGCCCGAGACCCCATGTGCCCCCAGCCCTGCCAAAGCCGCTCACTCAGCCCCCCAGCCCCTGTCCCCTAGCCCTGCCGGTGCCCCTCACTCCTGCCCCCCAGCCCCAGTCCGTGCCGCCTGTTCCCCGCGCCGCCCCTGCGCCCCACACCCTGCACCCCGGACCCCCTGCTCTCCCTGTTCCCTGTGACTCTCTGGCTCCGCGCCGCCCCTGCGCCCCGCACCCTGCTCCCCCCGATCTCTGCCCCCCCTAGCTCTGCGCTGCCCGTTCCCTGCACCCCAGTCCCCGCGCCCCTCTGGCTCCGTGCCGCCCCTGTTCCCCGCGCCCGCCTGGCCTGCGCCCCCCCTCCCCGCACCCTGCACCCCATACCCCTGCTCTCCCTGTTCCCTGCGACTCTGTGGCTCCGCGCCGCCCCTGCGCCCCGCACCCTGCTCCACCCGATCCCTGCCCCCCTCTAGTTCTGCTCCGCCCGTTCCCTGCACCCCAGTCCCCGCGTCCCTCTGGCTCTGCGCCCCCTCTGTACCCCACAGCCCCTTTTCCCTGCGCCCCTCTGGCTCTGCGCCCCCCCATTCCCCGCACTGCCCCTGCACCCCGATCCCTCTGCCCCTCCCATTCCCTGCGTCCCATTCCCTGTGCCTCCCCTGCTCCCCGCACCCTACTCCCCCTGATCTCTGCACCCCTTTGGGTCTGTGTCCCCCATTCCCCACACCGCCCCTGCACCCCAGTCCCTGTGCCCCTCTGGCTCTGCACCCCCTCTGCACCCCACAGCCCCTTTTCTCTGCACCCATCTGGGTCTGTGCCCCCCATTTTCCGCACCACCCCTGCACCCCTGTCCCCGTGCCCCTCTGGCTCTGCGCCCCCTCTGTACCCCGCAGCCCCTTTTCCCTGCACCCCTCTGGGTCTGTGCCCCCCATTCCCCGCACTGCCCCTGCACCCCGATCCCTCTGCCCCTCCCGTTCCCCGCGTCCCATTCCCCGTGCCTCCCCTGCACCCTGCTCCCCGATCCCTGCACCCCTCTGGGTCTGTGCCCCCCATTCCCCGCACTGCCCCTGCACCCCAGTCCCTGTGCCCCTCCCATTCCCCGCGTCCCATTCCCCATGCCTCCCCTGCTCCCCGCACCCTGCTCCCCCCAAGCCCTGCACCCCTCTGGGTCTGTGCCCCCCATTCCCCGCACTGCCCCTGCACCCCGATCCCTCTGCTCCCTCCCGTTCCCTGCGTCCCATTCCCCATGCCTCCCCTGCTCCCCGCACCCTGCTCCCCCCAAGCCCTGCACCCCTCTGGGTCTGTGCCCCCCATTCCCCGCACTGCCCCTGCACCCCGATCCCTCTGCTCCCTCCCGTTCCCTGCGTCCCATTCCCCGTGCCTCTCCTGCTCCCCGCACCCTGCTCCCCCCAAGCCCTGCACCCCTCTGGGTCTGTGCCCCCCATTCCCCGCACTGCCCCTGCACCCCGATCCCTCTGCTCCCTCCCGTTCCCTGCGTCCCATTCCCCATGCCTCTCCTGCTCCCCGCACCCTGCTCCCCCCAAGCCCTGCACCCCTCTGGGTCTGTGCCCCCCATTCCCCGCACTGCCCCTGCACCCCGATCCCTCTGCTCCCTCCCGTTCCCTGCGTCCCATTCCCCGTGCCTCTCCTGCTCCCCGCACCCTGCTCCCC
Organism: Pelochelys cantorii; assembly: GCA_032595735.1. Lineage (NCBI taxonomy): Eukaryota > Metazoa > Chordata > Testudines > Trionychidae > Pelochelys > Pelochelys cantorii. The sequence continues at coordinate 12,936,223 of CM064345.1, forward strand.
AATCCCTGCCCCCCTCTGGCTCTGCGCCGCCCGTTCCCCATGGTGAACCCTGCTCCCCCCGTTCCCCGCACCCCTCGGGCTCTGCGCTGTCCCTGCACCCTGCTCCCCGTGTGGGTCGGGAGTGAGGGGTGCTTGTCCATAGGGAGGGGCTGGACAGGGCAGGGAAAGGCGGCAGTGACCCAGCAGCGAGTGAAAGGGGGAGGTCACTTGAAGCGCCTTTGCCTTTACGGAAGAAAAAGAAAATGCTATTTGCTATTTCTCGGGCTAAAATGCCGGGACGAAAACGAAAACGAAAAAAAAATTGCAACGTGCAAACGTGTAAAAGCCAACAAAAAAAGGCAGGGCGGCCAAAAAACCTAGAGCCGGCCCTGCGTGGAGGGGTCCGTGCTGGGGACGGGGCCAAGTCTCGGCTGACGCTCTGGCAGGGGGAGAGGGGCCTGGACTGCCCCAGGTGCCCGGCGGAGGGACCCTGCGCCGTTCGGTCTCGCAGGGGGGGAGAGAGGGGACCGGGGGGGGGGTTGTGCCCCCTTGTTGGCCTGTGATCATGCTGGTGTTGCAGTCACTGGTTGCCTTTGTGGGTGCGCACCACACCTGCTGTCCAACGCTGCTCTGTGGTGACTCTGTGTGTGTGCCTCAGTTTCCCCAGGGCCCTGCAGCACTCTCTGGCTGAGGAGGGAGGCCGGGCAGGACTTGCTGAGGCAGTAGGTTCAGGTCCAGGGGACAGCAGGTAACACCTGGGGCAGGAAGCAGGACAGAGCAGGGGGTGGGGCAGCCTGGGGGCTGGGACCAGTTCCTGGGGGGTGGGAGTTAGTTTTTGGCTGGCTGGGGGAGGAGGGAGCCGAGCTGGCCTGGGGGGGCTGGGCAGGGGCCTGGCTCCGGGCCCCCCTCTCCCCAGCTGGGCCGGGCCGGCTGCTCCCGGCTCCTGTAACCACAAGGCTGTGCTACACCGTGTCCCTGAGACCCAATAACCCTTCTCTTCTACATGCCGCCTGAGAGTCCCCTCTGGCTGCGAGTGGGGGGGTGGGGGCAGGGCCTGGTGACTCCCCCATACCCTACGACACCCTCCCCCTGCCTCCCAGCCCTCCCCGTATGTGTCGGGGGGCGGCGTGAGGGGTTTCCTGGAAACACTTTGGCGGGGGGCAGACGCTGGCCCCGATCCCCTGCGCCCCCCCAAGCAAGCCAGACGAGGCCCCCGCCCCCGGCCGCTCCAGCCCCCCAGCTTCTCCAGGACTTGGAGGGGGGGCAGAGCCCACATCGCCAGGAAGCAGAGAAGGTTTATTGGGGTGATGGGTTGTACATTATAGACGCTGCCCCCCAACGGAGAGCCAGGCCCCCCCACACACACTAAGACGGGGGCCCTGCATGCCAGCCCCTTCCCCCCATACATATTATCACTGGGCACATGAGGGCGATGGGACCGGGCTGCTTTCTCCCACGCTCTCATGGCTCAGTGGTAACCCCCCCCCTTCCTGGGGCTCTGGGGCAGCGTCCCCGGGGTCCGGTCTCCCCCCCTGGCTGGCCGGCCCCCTCCCCGCCCTCTGGCCCCCGCAGCTCTGCCACGCTGGCGTAATCTGTCTCGTGGTGCGTGGGGGGCGCCAGCGGCGTGGCCTCCACCCGGGCGGAGGCCAGATTCTGCAGGGAGGCGTAATGCACGTCAGGCCGGTCCCCCAGCTCGGCACCATCCTGGAGGGGGTCACACAGCAAGGGTTAATGGGCCCTGGGCTCTGCCCCCCCCAGCCGCGCCAGTGCCCCCCACTCCCGCCCCACAGCCCCTGCCCCCCAGCCCTGCCAGTGCCCCTCACTCCCACCCCCCAGCCGCTGCCCCCCAGCCCTGCCTGTGCCCCTCACTCCCGCCCCCCAGCCGCTGCCCCCCCATGCCAGTGCCCCTCACTCCCACCCCACAGCCCCTGCTCCCCAGCCCTGCCGGTGCCCCTCATTTCTGCCCCACAACCCCTGCCCCCCCCCAGCCCTGGGCTCCCCCCCATTTCCTGCACTCATTAGCCAGAGCCCCCAGTTTTGTCTCTCACCTTCCAAGCCATCAGCTTCTTTACTGTAACAGAAAGAAAGACGCATGTAAGTCCCCACTCCCCTCCCAGCCCGCTGCTCTAACCACTAGTCCCCACTCCCCTCCCAGCTCCCCAGCTCTAACCACTAGTCCCCAGTCCCCTCCCAAAGCCAGCAGAGACCTCAGGTGTGCTGGTTCCCCCTCTCCCGCTCTAACCACTAGATACCTCCCCCCTCCCAGGGCCAGGGAGAGAACCCTGAAGTCCTGGCTCCCAGTCCCCGCTCTAACCACTAGCCCCCACTTCTCTCCCGGAGTTAGGGAGAGACCCCAGGCATCCTGGTTCCTGCCTCCACCACTAGCCCCCTGCTCACCTCGTTTCCGGAGCCGGCACAGACAGATGGAGAGCACCAGGATGAGAACCAAGAGCACAAAGACCCCGCCTGCCGCCGCCGACACACCCCAAACCGGGATCGTGCAGTTGTTACCTGCCAGACACCAGAGGGGCCGTCAGACGTGAGTCCCCCCCCGCCCTGACTGCCCACCCAGCCGCACCGGGGGCCAGCGCGCTGGGGAAACCCTCCGGCAACACCCAGCCTGCGGGAATTTTCAGGATCAGCCCCGGGCTCTGCCCAGGGGCCAAGAGCCGCTGAGAGGTGCCGTGTTACTGACTCAGAGAGTCACTGAGCACCAGGACAGGCACGGACCCGGCAAGGTCACCGAGTCCCGGCCCTGGCAGGACCTGGCCCCGTCTAGACCATCCCCGGCAGGTGTCTGTCCAACCTGCCCTTCAATATCTCCAGGGATGGAGATTCCACAACCCCCCCAAGAAACTTATCCCAGTGTTTAACCACCCTGACAGGCAGGAAGTTTTTCCTAATGTCCAACCTCAACCTCCCTTGCTGCAGTTTAAGCCCCTTGCTTCTTGTCCTGTCCTCGGAGGCCAAGGAGAACAATTTTTCTCCTTCCTCCTTATGACACCCTTTTAGATACTTCAAAACCGCTCTCACGTCCCCTCTCGGTCTGCTCCTTTCCAAACTAAACAAGCCCAGTTCTTTCCGCCTTCCCTCCTAGCTCAGGTTCTCAAGACCGTTCCTCATTCCTGTTGCTCTTCTCTGGACCTTCTCCAACTTCTCCACATCTTGCTTGAAATGTAGAGCCCAGAACTGGACCCAATCCTCCAACTGAGGCCTAACCAGCGCAGAGCAGAGCGGAAGAATGACTCCTCGTGTCTTGCTCACAACACTCCTGTTCATGCAGCCCAGAATCATGTTTACTCTTTTCGCAACAGTGTCACACTGTTGACTCATGTTTAGCTTGTGGCCCACTCTGACCCCTAGAGCCCTTTCTGCAGGACTCCTTCCTAAACAGTCACTTCCCATTCTGTGTGTGTGAAACTGATTGTTCCTTCCTAAGTGGCGCACTTTGCATTTGTCTTTATTCAACTTCATCCGGTTGACCTCTGACCATTTCTCCGGTGTGTCCAGATCATTTTGAATTATGACCCATCCTCCAAAGTACTCACAATCCCTCCCAGCTTGGGATCAGCTGGAAACTTAATAAGCGTCCTCTCGATGCCAATATCTAAATCGTTGATGAAGATATTGAACAGAACCGGTCCCAAAACAGACCCCTGTGGAATCCCACTTGTTATGCCCTTCCAGCAGGATTGTGAACCGTTAATAATGACTCTCTGAGTATGGTTATCCAACCAGTTCTGCACCCGCCTTATAGTAGCCCCATCTAGGTTGTATTTCCCTAGTTTATTGATAAGAAGATCATGCGAGACTGTATCAAATGCCTTACTAAAGTCTAGGTATACCACATCTACCACTGCTCCCTTATCCACAAGACTCGTTATCCTATCAAAGAAAGCGATCAGAACTGGTTTGGCATGATTTGTTCTTTACAAATCCATGATGGCTGTCACCTATCACTTTATTATCTTCCAATTGTTTGAAAATGAATTCCTTAATTACTTGCTCCATTATCTTCCCTGGCACAGAAGTTAAACTAACTGGTCTGTAGTTTCCTGGGTTGTTCTTATTTCCCTGTTTATAGATGGGCACTAGATTTGCCCTTTTCCAGTCTTCTGAATCTCTCCCGACTTCCATGACTTTTCAAAAATGATAGCTACAGGCTCAGATACCTCCTCTATCAGCTCCTTGAATATTCTAGGATGCATTTCATCAGGCCCTGGTGACTTGCAGGCACCTAACTTTTCTAAGTGATTTTTTACTTGTTCTTTTTTTATTTTATCTTCTAAACTTACCCCCTTCCCATGTTAGGCATTCCTTCATCAAACTTCTCGGTGAAGACCAAAACAAAGAAGTCATTAAGCACCTCTGCCATTTCCAAGTTTCCTGTTATTGTTTCTCCCTCCTCACTGAGCAATAGTCCTTGGTCCTACTCTGTCCTTGGTCTTCGTCTTGTTTCTACTATATTTATAGAATGTCTTCTTGTTTCCCTTTATGCCTGTAGCTAGTTTGAGCTCGTTTTGTGCCTTTGCCCTTCTAATCTTGCCCCTGCATACCTGTGTTGTTTGCTTACATTCATCCTTTGTCATTTGTCCTAGTTTCCACTTTTTATATGACTCCTTTTTGATTTTTAGATCATGTAAGATCTCCTGGTTAAGCCAAGGTGGCCTTTTGCCATACTTTCTATCTTTCCTATGCAGCAGAATAGTTTGCTTTCCTAGTTTGGTAATACAGCGAGGTTCTCAAACTGGCCTACAATGAGTATGGACCACTAGTTGTTTCATGAATATATAGACCAGCAGTTGCTTAATATACAGATCAGCCGCTTAATTAATATAACCCTACCATTGTTTAATTAATGTATAGACCAATGGCTGTTTAACTAATATAGAGACCAACAGTTCTTAAATTCATATAGACCAATTGTTTAATATATAGACCAATGGTTGTTTAATTAACATAGACCTACAATTGTTTCATTAATATAGACCAGAGAGACCTACAAATGTTTAACTAAAATATAGACCAACAGTTGTTTAACTAATAAATATAGACCTAAAAAACAACAGACAGTCTAGCAGCACCTTAGCGATCAACAAAACATGTAGATGGGATCATGAGCTTTCGTGGGCAAAACCTACTTCTTCAGATGACTGGAGTATTAAAAGTCTAGTTCCACAATAAATAGGGGATGGGGGAGAGGGGAGGAAAAAGGAAGGGGGAGGGGAATAGTGAATTGGAGCGTTCATACTACAAGAAGCTGGTAGAGAAGGTGCAAATTGTTCTTAAGTGCCCATTGGTTGGTTGGTTAAGTCATTAGGATGGGGAAGGCAGTGTACTAGCTAGGTGATGTCTTTGTTCATACCTTTGTGATAGGTCCCAAACCTGTAAATGAAGTTAAACCTGTTGTTTCAGGCCAATTCTACCAGCCAAATACACAGGAACTTAATTTCATTTACAAGTTTAATTCTTATCGAAATGGAGCTGGCTCGCACACGACCTTCCACAGCCGAATGACTTAACCAACCAATGGGCACTTAAGAACAATTTGCATCTTCTCTGTCAGCTTCATGGAACATGAATACTCTAATTCACTATTTTTTCCCCCTTCCTTCTTCCTCCCCTCTCCACCATCCCCTATTTATTTTAGAACTGGACTTTTAATACTCCAGTCATCTGAAGAAGTGGGTTTTGCCCACGAAAGCTCATGATACCAGCTACACCTTTTGTTAGTCTCTAAGGTGCTACTAGACTATTCGTTGTTTTTAAAGTTTTTCCAGTTACAGACTAACTCGACTACCCACTCTGAAGCTTAATATATAGACCAACAGTTTAATTAATATAGAACCACAGTCGTTTAACTAATATATAGAACAATGGTTGTTTAACTAATATAGAGACCAACGGCTGTTTAAATAATATAGACCAATTGTTTTACTAGTATAGAGACCAACGGTTGTTTAACTAATATAAAGACCAATTGTTTTACTAGTATAGAGACCAACGGTTGTTTAACTAATATAGAGACTGATTGTTTTACTAGTATATAGACCAACAGTTGTTTAAATAATATAGACCAATGGCTGTTTAATATATAGACCAATGGTTGTTTAACTAATATAGAGACCAACCAGTTGTTTAATTAATATATATCTACAGTTGTTTAACTAGTATATAGACCAATGGTTGTTTAATATATAGACCAAGAGTTGTTTAATTAATATAGACTAATGGTTGTTTTACTAATATAGAGACCAAAAGTTGTTTAATTAATGTAGACCAACGGTTGTTTAACTAATATAGAGACCAACGGTTATGTAACTAATAGAGACCTACAGTTGTTTAACTAATATAGAGACCAACGGTTGTTTAACTAATATAGAGACCAATGGTTGTTTAACTAATAGAGATCTACAGTTGTTTAACTAATATAGACCAATTGTTTTACTAGTACAGAGACCAACGGTTGTTTAACTAATATAGACCAATTGTTGTTTAATATACAGACCAATGGTTCTTTAACTAATATAAACCAATGGTTGTTTAATATATAGACCAATGGTTGTTTAACTAATATAGAGACCAACAGTTGTTTAATTACTATATATCTACAGTTGTTTAGCTAGTATATAGACCAGTGGTTGTTTAATATATAGACCAAGAGTTGTTTCATTAATATAGACTAATGGTTGTTTTACCTGTTTCATACAGGTGGCTGGAGAAAAGGCCACTGCCCTATTCCGGAGAGGACCGCCGTCCGGGGACCAGTTCCGGGGGCCCTGTGGGTTGGAGCGTGGCCACAGGAGAGCCGCGGAAAGGAGCCTGTTTTAGAAACACCTCAGGCCTGAAAGCGGGCTGAGAAGGGCCTCCCGATATTTCGAGGGGGTTACTAAGCGGCCGGAGATCCATTGGTCTCCATGTCCGGCCAAGGCAGGACGAGACATATCCGGCTCCTCGGAGCCGGGGTACGAACTTTCTAGCTCTTGGGTGTTCGATGCCCGGATGGCCGCTGCAGGTCCCCCCGCCAAGCCGAGGCCTGGCAACAGGAATTGTTGGGTTTCCATTCTCACGGTGACATGGGGGGGATGTTTTGTTACGCGGGTAAGAAGCGCCCAAGATTTCTGGACGGGAGGGAGGAACAGGCCCCGTTTCTCGAGAAGGCAATTTGACCTGTGGATGTTAGATTCTGTTTATGTACAGCATCCATCCCCCAACCATTCATTAGTTGCAGGTTTGCGGATTGATTACGGGCAGAGAAGCGGGAGGGGTTATCGGTCTGGAATGATGCTCCAGTAATGGCAGGACGTCCCCCACTTTCAAGGCAAAACGGGTTTTTTATAGTAGTTTTTTTATTAGGGTTGGAGGAATTTGCATTCTGACATTGTTTTTTGATGGATGTTTGTTATTTTCAGGGGGGTTTTTTGGGTTTTTTGTAGGGGATTTCTTGCTTTTTATTTTAGTTTTGTTAGGCTAAACTGGTTTCGATTATAAATACTGTATTTGAATGGATAAGCACTTGCTTTTTTTAGAGCTGTTGGTTTGCTTGCCGCTGCTATGTTGATGGGGATCTATAGCAACTTTAGGCGTTGTTATATCTGTGTTTCGCTTTTTGGTAGAATATGTGGTTTGGGGAGGTTAATATTTATTTTCTACGCATTCTTTTATCTATAACAAGGTTGATTTTTTTTTTTTGGTTACCGAGAGGCAACAGGCACAGTTGATCAAAAATGTGACATTACAATTCAAAACACCTAATTATTGCACCCTTCTATTATAGTTTATGATATTTGTTTTCAATTGTCAGACGCAGTTATAAAACTTTATTTTTGCTGCAGGATCAGCGTTAGACACAGTAGTGGCCAATGGGACGGGAAAGGTCCGTTCTGCTGTCAGGAAGGGATGCTGGTGGTGTAAACTGAGGCACGGCCCTGTGCATAAAGCTACACTTTAGCTCCATGGCTGCCGTTTCCCCTGACACAAGGGAAGGGACTGAGTTAGGGGGTTCTCCCCCCGCCCCTGAAATGCACAATTTGGGCATTGCCGTAGCAAATGCTGCATGGGCATTTTCCGCAACCGCCCTCCCCCCCAGAATCCACACTGGCCCCCCCAAAAAGGTCCCCTTTGTTTCTTTGGGAAGGGGAAAGTTTCCTTCTCCCCCAGATCCTAGGATGGAGCCAAATTTCCAAACCCAGCTCCCTCCCCCTCCCCCACTCCTCCAGAACACGCCCCCCCCCCCCCCCGGCCAGGCAGATTCAAACCAAACTCACCTGGACAGATATTCATGACTCTGAGGCAAGGAAGGGAAAGAAACTGCTCACCACCTGGAAGGACAGGGACAGACCCCAGGAGTCCAGGCTTCCAGGCCCCCCACCACTAGCCCCCGCTCCCCTCCCAGAGCTGGGGCGAGAACCCAGGCGTCCACGCTCCCAGCCCCTCCCCTGCTCTAACCACTAGCCCCCGCTCCCCTTCCAGAGCCGAGGAGAGACCCTGCAAGCATCCTGGCTCCCATTCTAACCACTAGGCCCTCTGCCCACCCCCCATCCCCTGGGAAACTCAGACCCCTCTCGGCCCTGCCCTGTGGGTCTCACAGGGCCCAGGGGAGTCAGGCGCAGTGTCACGCCCGGGGGCAGCCGGCGGGGGGGGGGGGGCTAGCGAGGAAGCCCCACAGCTGAGTGTGGGGCTGGGGAAAGTGTCTATGGGTAGCCCAGGGGGGCAGTGGGGGGGGGGAGACAACCCAGTCATATAACACCCCCTCCCTTGCTCTACCTCCCCCTCCCATCCCCTGTGCCTCCCCCTAACTGCCCCAGCCCTCCCTCCCCACCCATACACTGTCCCCTGCAGCCCCGTCCTGGCCCCTCGAGGGCAGGGGACCCTCACCTGCCTATGCCACGCCCGCAGCCCCCGGCTCACCCGCCCGTCCGTCTGTCCCTCGCGGGCTGCGGGCGTCGGAGGCACGTTTCTGCTCCTCGCGCCCAGGCCCCGGAAACCCCAGAATGTCACAAAACCAGAAGCGAGAGAGGCGGCTGTATCCGCTGGGCGCGGGGGGGGGTGGGGGGGTGGAGAGCCCAGACGCCTGGTTTCTCACCCCTGCTCTGGGAGGGATAGTGGGGGCTAGTGGTTAGAGCAGGAGGAGGGGCCTGGGAGCCCGGACACCTGGATTCACCCCCAGCTCTGGGAGGGCAATGGGGGCTAGTGGTTAGAGCGGGGGGGGGGGGCCTGGGCTCCTGAGTTCTCATTCCCCTGCTCACTCAAGGAGGGAGGAAACAAACACACACGCACACACGCACACACACACACCCCAGCTGTTGCAAGTGTAGGTCAGGCTGGGGTGAGCTGGAGCCGAGAGTCAGCTGACAGGGGCCTCTCTCCTGGCAGGAGTGAGAAACATTTGCTATCTCCCCCTCCCCCACCTGCCTCCCAGCCCCCCTGCTCTAACCACTAGCCCCCACTCCCCTCCCAGAGCCAAGGGAGAGCCCAGGAGTCCTGGCTTCCAGCCCTGTCTGCTCTAACCACTAGCACCCACTCCCCTCCCAGAGCCAAGGGAGAGCCCAGGAGTCCTGGCTTCCAGCCCTGTCTGCTCTAACCACTAGCCCCCACTCCCCTCCCAGAGCCGGGGAGAGAACCCAGTGTGCGGCTGGTGGTTACAGGGGAGGAGGAGGGGCTGGGAGCCAGGACACCTGGGTCCCCCCTTCCCCACCCCCAGAGACACTGGGTGGAGGGGAAATGGGAGGGGCAGGTGGGGCGCCCCAGGGGAGGGCCTGGGCCGAGGCCCAATTTCCGCTGCTCAAGCTGTGAAATCTGCCCTGGGCCCTGCCCCCTCCCCGGGGCCTAGCCAGCCCTGGGGAGGGGGGGGGCAGGAAATGGGGGGCCAGAGCTGGCCCTCTGCAGGGAGCTCTGAGCTGGGCAAGAGGCAGACAGCCAGGGCGCCCGGGTTCTCTCACGGCAGTGGGGAAGGAGCGGGGCCTAGTGGTTAGAGCAGGGCAGGGCGGGGAGGACCAGGGCTCCCTGAGAATCAGCTGATTGCAAAACAGACCACCCCCCCCAACCCACCCTGTGACGTCTTCCTTCTGCAAAACAGCCCGGCAGCTTCCTGGCCACAGATGCCTCCCTCCTGGGCCCCGCCAGCCCTCCGCCCGGATGGGGAAGTGCAGCAGGACCCAGGCGTCCTGGACCCCCCCCCCCCCGCCTGCTCTAACCACTAGCCCCACTCCCCTCCCAGAGCTGGAGAGAACCCGAGTCCTGGCACCCAGCCCCCCCCCCCGCTCTAACCACTAGCCCCCACTCCTCTCCCAGGGCTGGAGAGAACCCAGGAGTCCTGGCACCCAGCCCCGCCTGCTCTAACCACTAGGCCCCACTCCCCTCCCAGAACTGGGGTCAACCCAGGCGCTCTGGTTCCCAGCCCCTCTCTGACATTATTGGATTTTAATGGGACCAGACAGGTCCTGGGCCCCCAAATTTGTGCCCAGGGGGCCGCGTGGGGGACCCAGAGAGTGCTCCAGGTTTGCTGCGTCTCTCTCGGCTGCCCCCGGGCTGGTCTGGCGCTCGTGTGAAGGCAGGGTCCCGGCTGCGGCCTTGGGTGTGAAACACTTGTGCGGAGGCCTCGCCCGCCTGCACATGGACTGGGCCCCCCCCCCCTCGCCGCCAAGAAACGCCCCAGGCGCTCGGCTCCCCGGTCCCTGGGCCCTGGCTCCAAAGTACGGTGGGCAGGCGGGCGGCGTGGGGAAGGGACCTGCTCTGTGTTGGGAGGGGCCGCCCTCCAGCAAGGGCCCCGGGAGCCCTGGCCCCGGGGGCAAGGTGCATGCGGCGGTGCTCCGGCCCTGCACTCCTGGGGCAGCATGGCCGGGGACGCAGGCCGGGGCGGGTCGGCGGGCCCAGCCGGACGCAGGACGCACCCCGGAGACCTGCTTGCCAGCCGCTTCCTCCCTCTCGGCTCAGAGATGGCAGGGACGCGGGGGTCGGGGGGTGCGGTGGGATGCGGTGAACAATCTTACTCCCCACCTTTGCCTGCCTGCCTGTCTGCTTTCTTCCTTCCGCCTTTCTTCCTTCCTTCCTTATTCTGCACATTTCTTTCTTTCTTTTTCTTTCTTTCCTTTCCTTCTTTCTTTCTTTCTTCCTTCCTTCCTTATTCTGTATGTTTCTTTCTTTCTTTTTCTTTCTTTCCTTTCCTTCTTTCTTCCTTCCTTCCTTCCTTATTCTGCACATTTCTTTCTTTCTTTTTCTTTCTTTCCTTTCCTTCTTTCTTTCTTCCTTCCTTCCTTATTCTGTATGTTTCTTTCTTTCTTTTTCTTTCTTTCCTTTCCTTCTTTCTTCCTTCCTTCCTTCCTTATTCTGCACATTTCTTTCTTTCTTTTTCTTTCTTTCCTTTCCTTCTTTCTTTCTTCCTTCCTTCCTTATTCTGTATGTTTCTTTCTTTCTTTTTCTTTCTTTCCTTTCCTTCTTTCTTCCTTCCTTCCTTCCTTATTCTGCACATTTCTTTCTTTCTTTTTCTTTCTTTCCTTTCCTTCTTTCTTTCTTTCTTCCTTCCTTATTCTGCACATTTCTTTCTTTCTTTTTCTTTCTTTCCTTTCCTTCTTTCTTCCTTCCTTCCTTCCTTATTCTGTATGTTTCTTTCTTTCTTTTTCTTTCTTTCCTTTCCTTCTTTCTTTCTTTCTTCCTTCCTTATTCTGTACATTTCTTTCTTTCTTTCTTATTCTGTACGTTTCTTTTGTTCTTTTTCTTTCTTTCTTTCTTTCTTATTCCGTAAATTTCTTTCTTTCTTTTTCTTTCTTTCTTTCCTTCTTTCTTTCTTATTCTGCACATTTCTTTCTTTCTCTTTCTTCCCTCCTTCCTTTCTTTCTTATTCCATAAATTTCTTTCTTTCTTTTTCTTTCTTTCCTTTTCTTTCTCTCTTTCTTATTCTGTAAATTTCTTTCTTTCTTTCTTTCTTTCTTATTCTGCACATTTCTTTCTTTCTCTTTCTTCCCTCCTTCCTTTCTTTCTTATTCCATAAATTTATTTCTTTCTTTTTCTTTCTTTCCTTTTCTTTCTCTCTTTCTTATTCTGTAAATTTCTTTCTTTCTTTCTTTCTTATTCTGTACATTTCTTTTATTCTTTTTCTTTCCTTCTTTCTTTCTTTCTTCCTTCCTTATTCTGTAAATTTCTTTCTTTCTTTCTTTTAAATAAATTTTTATATGCTAAAGGATACAAGCACTTTTGGATAAGATCTGAGTTATACATTGACCTGGGACTGGGGCTGGTCCTTTGGGACTGGGAGAACCTGTTCAGAGTTGGTGAGATGGGTTATAACCTCTCCCCTGTGTGAGGTGGGGCTGGGGGGCCACAGGGAGCACTGGGGTGTCTGAGGGGAGGTGGGGGATGGGTTATAACCTCTCTCCTGTGTAAGGTGGGGCTGGGGGGGGCACAGGGAACACTGGGGTGTGTGAGGGGAGTTCCTGGTGAGGTTTCTTGCTGGCCGGCGGGGGTGGGGGCAGCTGACGTGCTTGGTGCGGCTGGTTGGGGTCTTACTGTGACGTAGTGGGGGGGGGCTGTCTCCTCTTGAGGTCCTGGGTCCACTCTGTGGGGCAGTCACTGGTGGCTGTGGGTGACCCCTACTGGTCTGTGTCTGTAGCACTGCTCAGCGGGGGGGGGGGGTCCCTGAGAACAGGCTCGGGGGCCGTGGCCCACCCACTTCCCACCCGGCCAGGGGAAGGGGTCTGAACAAAGGAAGGGGGGGGCTGCCTGGGGGGAGGGAGGGATCGGTGGCGGAGAGAGGGGGGCGGTCTGGGCCGGGCAAACATGGAGAGAAGAGACTAAGCCGGGTGCTGGGGGTTCAGGGGCCTGGGTACCCTGCCCCAAGGGCTCTGCAGCTGCCTGCCCCGACTCTTATGTCCGCAGCGAGCCCGGGCCGGGCTGTATCTGTGAGCAGCAATAAACCCTGTCACGTCTGGCTGCAGACGGGGGTGCAGGGTCAGGGAAGGGGGACTCCCCAAGGCATCGCCACACTTACAGAGAAGGACCCCGCGTCTTGGGCTGTGCGTAGCCCCGGTTCGGAGCAGTTCGCTCCGCTGTGAGCTCCCGGCGCTGCCCCAGAACCACGCCCTCCTGGAGAGAGAGAGAACCCAGGCATCCTGGCTCCCAGTCCCCCCTGCTCTAACCATTAGTCCCCGCTCCCCTCCCAGAGCCAGGAGAGAACCCAGGCGTCCTGGCTCCCAGTCCCCCCTGCTCTAACCATTAGTCCCTGCTCCCCTCCCAGAGCCAGGAGAGAACCCAGGCGTCCTGGCTCCCAGTCCCCCCTGCTCTAACCATTAGTCCCTGCTCCCCTCCCAGAGCCAGGAGAGAACCCAGGCGTCCTGGCTCCCAGTCCCCCCTGCTCTATCACTAACCCCCACTCCCCTCCCAGAACCAGGGAGAGAACCCAGGCGTCCTGGCTCCCAGCCCCCTCCTACCCCACACACTTGTGTGTGTTTGTGGATCCCTGTCATCCATTCTCGCCCTCCCCACCACCTGTGTGATCCTTGGGCAGCTCTGCCAGGCATTACTGTAGGACCTACAATATGTCATGGAAGGGATGGGGGGGGCGCAGAGCGGTGCAGCGGGAAGAGATTTCCGTTTCCAGCAGAATCGGAGTTTATTCAGCCAGTGATTAGAGCGGCTGGACCAGAAGCCAGGACTCCTGGGGTCTCCCACCCGGCTCCGGGAGGGGAGGAGGGGCTAGTGGTTAGCGCAGGAGACATGCCCGCGTCCTTTTTCCGTCCTCACATCGCCGGCTGGGGCTTGCGCTGAATCTGCCGGGCACGTCGCTGCCTCCTCCGGGACCCTGGGGTGGGAAAGGCGAGAGGGAGAGCGAGATGAGCAGGGCTCGACATGGCTTCTCCCACACCGGGCCCCCAGTAAACCATCTGAAATCTACTCCCCCTCCCGCCCCACAGCACCAGCCCTGGGGGGCGTGGGGAACGTTCCCAGGGACCCGATCCAGGGGAGAGTCAAAGGCCACCCAGCCTATCAGCAGAGCGCTCCCAGCTGCGTTTGTGTGTGTACGGGTGGTGCACATCCACACCGACCTCAGTGCGCAGGACAAAATTTATTCTGCACAAGGAGGGAAATATTAACAGGAGCATGGGTTGAGGGGCAGAGGTGGGGGGCAGGGCTGCAGGGCAGTATCTGGGGGGCAGGAGTGAGGGGCACCAGCAGGGCTGGGGGGCAGGGCTGGAGTGGGGCACCAGCTGGGGGTTTCTCACTCACCTTGGCACACGTAGAAGAGGCTGGTGCCGGCGGCGGTGAGGGCGAGGCCGAAGGTGCAGATCAGCCCACGCAGGAACAGCCACAAGAGGACAAACCCGTCAGGCCGCCCGTCCGCGGATGCTGGAGGGGAGTCTGGGAAATTTGTACCATGTGGCTGGAGAGAGAACCCAGGCCTCCTGGCTCCCAGCCCCCCCTGCTTTAACCACTAGCCCCCGCTCCCCTCCCAGAGCCAGGAGAAAAACCAGGAGTCCTGGCTCCCAGCCTCCCTGCTCCAACCACTAGTCCCCACTCCCCTCCCAGTGCCCGGGAGAGAACCCAGGCGTCCCGCTCCCAGCCCCTGCTCTAACCACTAGCTCCCACTACCCTCCCAGACCCCGCAGGAAACCCAGGCTTCCTGGGCTGTCCCGGACTCACCCGCTTTCACCACCAGGAGCCAGGTCCCGTTCCCCTCCCCCTCTCCCACCATGGGGATCTTCACCCGGCACCGGTAGGTCCCGGCGTCGTAGGGCCTCAGGTCCCGGAGCCGCACGTCCGCTCGCCGGTCCTGCAGGAAGATGTGGCTGGGGGTGCCGCTCACCCGGCCCCAGAACTCCAGGGTGGCGTTGCTCACCTCCAGCCGGGTGCCCGCCTCCTCCTTCACCCAGCGGTAGCTGCCCAGCGCCGCCGGCCGGCTGCTGTTGTACCGGCAGGGCAGGGTGACGGAGCCGCCCTCGGGGGCCTGCACGGAGCCGGGCTGGGAGACCCGGACGTCCTGCGCCCAACAGCCTGGCAGAGAGACGGCACAGCCGGGAGTCAGCCGCGGGCAGGCCGGGCCTGGCCCAAGGAGACCCGCTCTCCCGCCCAGGCGCCGGCTGAGCCGTGGGGCCGGGGGCAGGCACAGAACAGGGGGCTGATCCAGGGTCCGGCCCAGCTTCTGCTGCCCCCAAACCGGAGTCACCACCCGCGCCAGAAACAGAGAATCCCCCGCTGTGGGGAACGGGCGGAATTCGTAGTGCGAGGTCGTCGGCAGCCTGCCCTCCCCCCACCCCTCCACCGGTCCGTCTGTCCCCTGAACCGGCTCCGTCTATCCCTCCGTCTATCCCCAGACTGCCGCTCTATCTATCTAGCCCCACACACCCCCTCTATCTATCTATCTATCTATCTATCTAGCCCCACACATCCCCTCTATCTATCTATCTATCTATCCCCACACACTCCCTCTATCTATCTATCTATCTATCCCCACACACTCCCTCTATCTATCCCCAGACACCCCCTCTATCTATCTATCTATCTAGCCCACACACCCCTCCATCTATCCCCAGACACCCCTCTATCTATCTATCTATCTAGCCCACACACCCCTCTATCTATCCCCACACCCCCTATCTATCTATCTATCTAGCCCCACACACCCCCTCTATCTATCTAGCCCCACACACCCCTCTATCTATCTAACCCCATACACTCCCTCTATCTATCCCCACACACCCCCTCTATCTATCTAGCCCCACACACCCCCTTATCTATCTAACCCCATACACTCCCTCTATCTATCCCCACACACCCCCTCTATCTATCTATCTAGCCCATACACCCCCTCTATCTATCCCCACACATCCCCTCTATCTATCTATCTAGCCCCACACACCCCCTCTATCTATCTATCTAGCCCCATACACCCCCTCTATCTATCCCCACACATCCCCTCTATCTATCTATCTATCCCCACACACCCCCTCTATCTAGCCCCACACACACCCCTCTATCTATCTATCCCCACACACACCCTCTATCTATCTATATCTATCCCCACACACCCCCTCTATCTATCTATCTATCTATCTATCAGACCCTGTTCCCTTCTGTAGCTCCGGCTTCTCTTTCTGGGGTTCAGGGCTCCCCTTCTGGTTGTGTCCTGGCCTCTGCACGCGGCCGCAGGAAGCAAACATGCCCCGAGCACGAAGAGATCGCTGGGCCTACTGTCACACCCGGAACCAGCCTCCTTTTAGTGTCTGCCCCTATTTCCAAGGTCCATGGGCAGAGGAAACCCAGCTGCCCTGGAAATCCGTGGCGGGCATTTGCTCCCGCTCAGAGTTACACATGGGGGGGTTGTGTAGTGCCTGGGTTTGAAACGGCTGCCCTGCGAGAGGAGGTGTTTTAGATGCTGCTTGTATTGATTAGAACTGGGAGCGCTGGCTGTTGGAAGCACAGGAAAACGGGAACGGGACGGGGGTGGGGGAGAGGAGCCAGGGTGGAGTGAGAGTGACAGAGGGGTGCAGCAGCTTTGTAAAAAGGCTCCGCTTTGGGTCCATAAAGCCCTGTCGAAGTTTGTCAGTACCTTGCTTGCATGCTACAACATTTTGGCGATGAGGCTCAATCGTCTGCCTCTGAAGCCACCTGCACCCTTTCTGCAAAGGCCAGGTGAGCCTCCAATTGCTTTTACTGCCTGGATCCGTATGTTTGAGACTCATCTGCTTGCAATCAGGTTTCTGCCGAGATTTCTGCCGTAAGAAAGTGAGCTCTGCTAACCCACTGCCTTGGAGCAGAAGGGCAGCGTCTATTTTACACTTTTCCCCTTGCAGATGATAAATAGGAGGCTGCACTCACTGCATTAAAGAACTTTAACAGAGATGTAGCCGTGTTAGTCTGGTGTAGCTGAAACAAAAGACAGGACTATGCGGCACTTTAAAGACTAACAAGATGGTTTATTAGGTGATGAGCTTTCGTGGGCCAGACCCACTTCCTCAGATCAAATAGTGGAAGAAAATTGGCACCACCATATATACCAAAGAGATACAATCAAAAACAGTGAACACATGTAAAAAGGACAAATCAAATTTCAGAACAGAGCAGGGATGAGCGGGGGAGGTTAATGTCTGTGAGCTAATGGTATTAGACGTGATAATTGGGGAAGCTATCTTTGTAATGGGTAAGGTAATTAGCATCTTTGTTGAGACCCATGTGTAAAGTGTCCAATTTAAGCATGAATGACAGTTCAGAAGTTTCTCTTTCAAGTCTTGTGTTAAAATGTCTTTGAAGCAGGATGCAGTCTTCGCTACAGATTTCGCCAGAGTGAGCAGAAACCGAGGGAGATTATAATGCAGTATACTGCTTCTCTGAGGAGTTTGATTATAACTTGTGACTTTGGGAATAGGGCAGATGAGATGATTAGAGGCCAGCTCATTGAGAAAACAACCATGCTTCATGTAAGACAGAGGTTCCCAACCTTTTTCCGTCCCCGGACCCCCTCGGCTTTTAGTAAACCTTCCCGTACCCACTATTCAATATGAAAGGAAATAAATTCTAGACTCTAGAATCCACAACTTTTTCCACTTTTGGAATATTGCAATTAGGATAATCTAGTTATTTGCCAGATATTCCCCGTACCCACTTGACAAGCTTCTCGAACCCCCTGGGGGTACTCATACCCCAGGTTGGGAACCCCTGATGTAAGAGAACGCTTGCTTCTAGAACCACAACGGACACTAGAAAAAGCAATAACCATTGCTACCCAGACTGAGTCAGCTAGCAGAAGCCAAAATAATGAGCATGGATACAGGAGGCCCTGTCCAGGTTGTGACTCCTTTGCAGAAAAGTCCACTATCACTGCAGACAAACAATTACAAGGAGAAAACTAATAAAAACACCACACTTTCCAGCTTAGAAAAGAGGAGACGAAGCAGGGATTGGAGAGAGGTCTAGAAAATCATGTGGAGAAAGTGAATAAGGAAAAATTATTTACTTGTTCCCATAACACCAGAACTAGGGGTCACTCAATGAAATGAATAGGCAGCAGGTTTAAAACAAACCAAAGGAAGTTTTTCTTCATGCAGCACACAGCCAACCTGTGGAACTCCTCACTAGGGGATGTTGTGAGGACGAGAATTTTAACAGGGTTCAAAAAAGAGCTCGATACATTCACGGAATTCTTTTTTTAAGGAAACCAAAATAGTTGCACAGGGGTTATTATTGAATTAAATTGTGATAGCGCTCAGGAATTAATGATCACATCGCCACAATCCTGTGCCCTTGGCTTGGAACGACACTGGCGCCATTTGGTTGCATTCGGTTTTAAATCCATTGCATTCGGTGGCAGGGAAGGCCCAGATACGTCCACGCAGTGCCTTCGGATTCCCGTACTGAATTGCAGTTTTTGTGTGGAGACAAAGGTTAGCAGACATCGCAGTCAAACCGGGATGATATTTTGCCAGAAATTGCCATCGTGTTCTTGTGATTTTATTTAAATTGCAAAGACCCATTTCGGATTCTGGTTCAAGCCCTTTCAAGAATTCTGCCGTGAATCTTAAATCCATTGTCATAACTGGCTATTATGAACAATTGCATTCATTTACTAAGACTGCAGTCATTCTGTTTAATTAACTATCCCAAAATAACCAGAAACTCTGAAATAAATTATAGCAAATTGCTGGCTTGACTCTTAAAGTGATTGAAATAACTCAATGGGATGAACGCTTACATTGCTTTCAATATTTGAATGGGACTATTACAAGCTGGGATGCTATTTTAAAGGCACTGCAAAAAATTCGGTGGCCTTGATTTGAAACACTTAGTACCAATTTTCACGGAACGACTGATACAATGTTTTTTCCCACAGAGATTAAATGGTAAAGAAAAAGCAATTTGTGTACGAGCGTTTCTCGGACACTGAATTTCTTTGCTGGGATTAGATTTGACCTGACAAAAGTTGGCCGTGATTAATATTGAAATATGGGAAACAATTATCCGGGATTAGCTCCTAAACGTCATTAATGTAATCGATTTCTGTCTCTTTCTCGGGTTCTTCTTGTGAGGCACGAGAATAATTTGCAAAAGGTGCCCAAAGCCATCACTTGGATTCACTCAAAGACATTGCAATAAGTTAGAGTCGATTTAAAGATACGGCTGTAATCCCTTGGTCTGCTATAGATGTTGAAGAGTTTGTTTGTGCAAAATAAAGTCATACAGCCGGTCCCCGAGTTACAAACGGTCGTTACAACTGTTCGTACTTACGACCAAACCTTCCATTAAGTGTTCGTAAAGGTGGCCCCCAAGTTACTAGAGCAATCTGCGCTTTTGAACAGCGCGGTCACACATAAATGAATGGGGTCCGACCTATGAACACTTCGCATTACGACCAAGTGTTTGGTCCGTAACTTGTTCATAAGTCGGGACCAGCTGTACTTCGTGATTACCTGCAGAGACCGATTTTTGCATAAGAACTCCTGCTACTGAAATGAGCGGAACGCGCTATTTTTTATCCCGGACTATGCTGGGTGACAAGTTGAAATCATTATCTTGGGTTTTCATCGGAAAAAAAAGTCCTGTCTATTGTGATAAAAAAATTTTGCTCACAAAAATGAAAATCGAGTTGCTGATTCAGCGGTTCTTTTCGGGCGAAGAAAATTGTGACTGCTCCAAATCACAAAAGAATTCCAGCTCGTTATGGAAAGAGTCCTGGAAGATTTACGAGGTTCTGATTTAAATTGGCTAGCTCTGGGAATTATTCAGTAAAACGAATCATGTTTGACGTTGAAACCCTCCACTTTTACAACTGTTCTTCTGGCCAGCACATGAATCAAAACTTCTACTGCATCGATTTCATTGCTTGAACTTCCTTAGAAGTGTAATGGATGCCAAATAACTTTGCCCCTGCTACGAATAAACATGGGCAAATTTTGAGTAGTGTTCTGTTTTGTTAAATCAATGCAAAAAGATTTGAAAACTAGAAGATTCTGTTGTCAGAAACTCAACTGACTGTCACCCTTTTGTGCTGAAACACAGCGAACATTGTGGGATGAAGAAAAAATACAATACACTTGATGGAATTCCCCATTTTTTAAAAACGTACTAAAAAAAATTAAACGGGCAAATTTTAAACAATCCCTTTTGTTGAAACATCCAAAGTAAAAAATTAACTTCCTAAAAATAACACTGTATTTTTGAAAAATACTTTCAGCAAAGCATGGACAGTTTCCTTTTATTTTCAAAAAATAAGTTCATTACGCAACTCATGTAAATCAGATAGTATTTAAATATGGAAAGACTATCCCAGATTAGCTGCTAGACTTCATCAGTTTACTCAGATTCCTGTGAATTGACTTCTCTCATTTTCTAGGGTTACTTCTTTCAAGGCACAAGAATAATTTGCACACAGTGCCCAGATCCATCGCTTGGATTCACGCCACGATTCTGCACTAAGCTAGAGTCGATGTAAAAGATAAGGCCGTAATTTTCTCGTGATAAATACCTTGCCACAAGCGGGTAGGCCCTGTCAGAATTAAACCTCCTTAGTTCTGTTGCACGAACTTGGAAATTATTTTTGTGGTTTAATACGTAACGTGCTGCCGTCTCGGCTGGGAAAATGGAATAATTCACTCGGCGCGATTGTGACATTATCTCTCATTATTTCCTGGTCTTACCCATGCAAATCCAGTGGTTCCGAAAGGCGGTCAGTGAATTCGGGGGGAGGGGAATTTCAAGCCCAGCGCAAGGCAGCCTTTCTGAGCTGTTTTCAGCCGGCCTGCTTCCAGCGATGGAAGGGAGTTCTGCCGCGTTCAGCCATTCTCACGAAAAGCAGAAGCGTGGCTGGGGAACTGCACAACGCACAGACACACATCCACACCCCCCAGGAGGCAGCCGTGTGCCGGACAGGAGGCCGGCGGGGCGAAGGAGAAGTTTGCACTCCTGACTTGCGAAGGGGGGACGCGGCATGTTGGACCATGTCTCACCCTGCTCTTTGGACGGTGCCACATCCATTAACAACCCCCAGGTGTTCGGGGGTCGCGCTGTCAGCTTGATGGCTGGCTCGGGCGGGCTATTTTACAGCCACGGCCATGACAAAAAGCCAAAGCTCGGGGCCCAAAGCCAGAGCCACCGCGCTTTGCAGGGCTGATTGTGGTGAGGAGAAAGATCAAGGGGCCCTTTGGTGTGGAAGACAAGCAGCCCTGGCGCAGAATACATTTTGTTCCATGCACCCCAGCATGTGCACCACCCAGAGAAATGCCAGCCGAGTTCGGGGCACTCTGCTAAGCTGCTGGGCGGCGCCAGACTCTCTCCGGCTTATGGGGCACCGACCAGAGACTTGGGGGACTGCCATGAGTCTCCCGTGCCCCCTTTCCCCGGCCAAGGGTCACGCCGCGGTCCACCGGCCGCCGGGCACCAGTGCCTATTAAACGCCTCCCAGGCGCGGCTGGGTCCCCTCCTTGGGGGCACTTGGAGCGGGTGCGAACCGAGGGGGAGGGCCGGGGGGCAATGAATAGAGAGGGCCGGACGGTGCCCATCCACACATCTCCCGGGCCCACAGGCAGCTCTGGCTTTCTGTGCCCACGGGTCCCCACCCGGCTCTGCCCGGGGTACCCGGCAGCCCAGCTCCATCCATGCTCCCTGGGCTGGGGTGTTGCCCCCCCCGCCCCCGTGCCCGGCTCCCCCTGCCCCCCACTCCCGGCCACCCTTCACCTGCGAGCAGGGCCATTGTCCACAGCGCGGCGCCAGGGGCCATGCCTGCCCGGGTGCGAGGGCAGAGGAGTGAGGGCCCAGGGCTGGTGCGAGTCCCACCGGGGGGGGGGGCGGGGAGGGAACGGGGGGGGGCCAGGAAGTGAGCGGGGGTGAGATTCAGGCCTCCGCACAGCACGCGTGTCTCGGCAGGCAGGGCACTTCCTGCCCCACTGCCATGGGGGGAGGGGCCCGGACACCTGGGTTCTCGCCCTGGCTCTGGGAGGGGAGTGGGGGCTGGGAGCCAGGCCTCTGGGTTCTCTCCCGTCTCTGGGAGGGGAGTGGGGGCTAGTGGTTAGAGCGGGGGGGGCGGCTGGGAGCCTGGCCTCCTGGGTTCTCTCCCAAGGTCTGGGAGGGGAGTGGGGCCTAGTGGTTAGAGCCAGACCTCCTGGGTTCTCTCCCGGCTCTGGGAGGGGGGCGTGGGACTGGGCGTACACATTGGACTCCGTTCATTTAGTGGAACAGCATCGTCCCTTTATTGGGTGTCCGTCCTCTGCCCCCCCCCCCCCACACAGCTCACATCTCAGCCTGCCCCAAGGCCCCCACTTCCTCCCGGGGTGAACTGGGCCCAGAGAAACCCGCCCGCCTTGGTTCAAACCTCGCCCGGGCAGCGCATCCCCCTCCAGGGAAGACAAACTGACACCTTGCCAGGAGCCGGGGGGACGTTCCCTCTAATTGGGCCCACCCCGTGCGGAATAAAATGTGTGCTGTGCACTGAGGTGTGTGCGGATGTGCACCACCCACGCCCAGCTGTGGGTGCTCTGCTCATCCGGGGGGGCAGCCGCCGAGCGCCCGGCTTCCAGGGGATGCCAACGCCAGGCCGGGGCAATGTGGGGTCCCTGCTCGGTGCTTTCCGACCTGGTAACGGAACCGGGGTTCCTCCCTGGCGCAGCGGGGGGCCCCCAGCCGCGCACGGCAGGGGTCTGACCCCGGGGCCAGGCTGCACACAGCGGCAGGGGGCCAGCCCCCGGCTCGGCCCCGTGCGCTCAGCCCCCCCACCCCGCACCAGACCGCACGCCCGCCCCCAGCCCCCGCCGGCTGAGCAGCGCTGCAGGGCGGGTGCGTAAGAGGCCCCGGGGGATGGAAAAGTGGGTCAGCGGCTCTCGCACGCCCCTCGGGGAGGAAGCAGGCGCCGGCCGCTTCTGCTGCTGCCTGAGAAACCACCGCGGCAGCGGGAAACCCGCAGGCTCCACGGCGCAGCGGGGCCTCAGCCACTCGGGGTCAGGAAGGGAAGGAGGGAGGGAGAGGCAGCTGCTGGCCACTGCGGGGGCTGGCAGAGGTTGGGAGGCAGGGGTGACGGGGCCCCGGCAGCGCTGGGGGGCAGGGCTGTAGGGGTGGGAGTGAGGGGCACCGGCAGGGCTGGAGGGCAGGGCTGTAGGGGTGGGAGTGAGGGGCACCGGCAGGGCTGGAGGGCAGGGCTGGAGGGGGTGGGGAGTGTGAGGGGCACCGGCAGGGCTGGAGGGGCAGGGCTGTGAGGGGTGGGAGTGAGGGGCACCGGCAGGGCTGGAGGGCAGGGCTGTAGGGGTGGGAGTGAGGGGCACCGGCAGGGCTGGGGGGCAGGGCTGTAGGGGTGGGGGTGAGGGGCACCGGCAGGGCTGGGGGGCAGAGCTGTAGGGGTGGGAGTGAGGGGCACCAGCAGGGCTGGGGGGCAGAGCTGTAGGGGTGGGAGTGAGGGGCACCGGCAGGGCTGGAGGGCAGGGGCTGTGGGGCAGGAGTGGGGGGCACCAGCAGGGCTGGGGGGGGGGCAAGGGGGAGCCATCAGCGTGAAGCCGCCCCCTGGTGGCCGACGACGGAACTGCGGCCCCCAGGCCCTGTGTGGGGCAGCAGCGCCCCCTGGTGGCAGGATGGAGAAATGCCGCAGGGATGGGGGGGTGCCCTATAGGTGTGGGGGGGGTCCCTGCTGCCCCTATGGGGGTGGCTGGGGGGTAGGTGGGGTCTCCTTTTAACCCCCCCTCCCCCACCTGAGCCCCTCTAGCTCCGTCTGCTGCCCCTGACGGTGGCGTAGGTGACGAATTGGCCCCCGGGCGTCGGGCGCTGACCCGCCTTCACCCACAGCTCCGCGTAGTTCAGCTCCGGGCCCGCAGCCTAGGGTGAGGCAGAGACAGACAGACAGACAGACCTGTCAGCCCCCTCCCCTCTGCCCCAGCAGCCCCCCATCACTCCCCCCGGCTTCATCAGTCCCCCCCCTCCAGTTTCATCAGCCCCCCATGGCCTCATCAGTCCCCCCTCGGGCCCTTCAGCTCCTCAGGGCCCTGTCAACCCCCACTTGGCCTTGTCAGCCCTTCCACTGCCCTGACACCCCCACCCAGTGCCCCCCGGGGACAGTCGCCCCCCACATCCCAAGTTACACCCAGGCTAGGCCTCCCCCAGGCATTGGGGCTCCCGGGTGTGAAGCCAGCCCCCGACTCACCGATCCCCCCCCCCTTTGGCACTGGCGTGCCTGTCCCCCCACAGACCTCCCATCCTCCCATCCCTAGCTTTCCTGCACACGGACCCTGTGTCCCCCCCCCCCCAACCATCCACCAACCCCTGGGATCCTGCATGGGGAGGCGGGGGAGCTGGGCCTGGAGTGGGGGGGAAATGGACCCAGATCTGTGGGGCGCCGTGGGAATCTCACCTGCACCAGGGCTTCCGTCCGGGGTCTTGCATCTCTCCTGTCTGGGGGGGAGGGGCCACAATTAGGGCAATTAACCAGAGCTAGGAACTGTTCAGGGCAGCCAACAGCCAGCCAATACCAGACTCCCCCGTTAGAGAAAATCGTCCTCCAGGAATTAATCGGTTCATGGCCTATCACCTGCTGCTCCCTGGTGCCGGGGGCGGGAAACTCACAAGAATCGGGAGCCAGTAACCAGGAGCCAGCAAACAAGAATCGGTAGCCGATAGTCAGGAAATAGTGATAAATATTCAGTAGCCAGCAAACAAGAATTGGTAGCCGATAGTCAGGAAATAGTGATAAATATTCAGTAGACAGCAAACAACAATCATAGCCAATATTCAAGAAATAGTGATAAATATTCAGTAGCCAGGAAACTAGAATCGGTAGCCATTAGTCAGGAAATAGTGATAAATATTCAGTAGCCAGCAAACAAGAATCAGTAGCAGATAGACAGGCGATCATAATAAATATTCAGTAGCCAACAAACAAGAATCCGTAGCTGATAGTCAGGAAATAGTGATAAATATAAATATTCAGTAGCCAGCAAACAAAAATTGGTAGCCAACGACCGATAGCCAGGAGCCAATTACCAATCAGTGCTCTCAGTAGCTAGTAATGAATAGCTAATAATTAGTTGCCAATCACTGATAACAATGAGTCAATGACCAGTCATTATTAATCAATAGCCAATAATCAATGGGTCAGGCTCCCTGGTTAGAGGTCAGGGTGAGCATCAGGGTCTCTGGTTAGGGTCAAAGTCCCTGGTAAGGGGTCAAGATCCCCAGTTAGGGGTCGGGGCCCCTGGTTAGGAAGCCAGGGGTGGGGTCTCTTGCTGGGGGAGTCAGAATCAAGGTAGGAGCCCTGGTGAGGGTCAGAGTTAAGGGTAAAATCACTGTCTCTAGTTGGGGGCAGCCCCCACCCCAGCTCTCACCTCTTCTCCGCTTGTGGCAGATCCAAAGCAGGACGGCAACTCCGAAAGTGATCCCCACGGCGGTGCCCAGCCACAAGCTGAGAGTGCCCAGTGCCGGGGAGTCTGGGGGGAGTGAGGGGGTGGCTGGCAGGCGGGAGAGGAGAGGAGAAAAGGGAGAGTGAGAGAAAGCGGCCAGAGGAGGAATGGATGCATGTTCGCACCCTTCCTTTCTCCCTTCCCTCCCATGCTGCCCTGCGCTTCCCCCCTTCTGCTCTAACCACTACCCCCCACTCCCCTCCCAGAGCCAAGGAGAGAACCCAGACATCCTGGCTCCTAGCATCCCTTGCTCTAACCACTAGTCCCCACTCCCCTCCCAGAGCCAAGGAGAAAAAACAGGAGTCCTGGCTCCCAGCCCCCCCCCCGCTCTAATCACTAGCCCCCACTCCCCTGCCAGAGCTGGCAGGGAACCCAGGAGTCCTGCCCCCAGCCCCTGCTCTAACCACTAGCTCCCACTCTCCTCCCAGACCCCGCAGGGAACCCAGGCTTCCTGGGCTGCCCCGGACTCACCCGCTTTCACCACCAGGAGCCGGGTCCCGTTCCCCTCCCCCTCTCCCACCGTAGGGATCTTCACCCGGCACCGGTAGGTCCCGGCGTCGTAGGGCCTCAGGTCCCGGAGCCGCACGTCCGCTCGCCGGTCCTGCAGGAAGCTGTGGCTGGGGGTGCCGCTCACCTGGCCCCAGAACTCCAGGGTGGTGTTGCTCACCTCCAGCCGGGTGCCCGCCTCCTCCTTCACCCAGCGGTAGCTGCCCAGCACCGCCGGCCGGCTGCTGTTGTACCGGCAGGGCAGGGTGACGGAGCTGCCCTCGGGGGCCTGCACGGAGCCGGGCTGGGAGACCTGGACGTCCTGCGCCCAAGAGCCTGAGGGATCCAAGGCCCGAGGGTCAGCAAGAGAGAGAGACGGACAGACAGACCCCTCTCTCCATCCTGAGCCAGGAGTCCTGGCTCCCAACCCTACCCCGCTCTAACCACTAGACTCCACCACCCTCCCAGAAATGGGGGGAGAACCCAGGAGTCCCGGCTCCCAACCCTCCCCTGCTCTAACCACAAGACCCCACCACCCTCCCAGAGCTGGGGAGAGAACCCAAGAGTCCCGGGCTCCCAACCCTGCCCTGCTCTAACCACTAGCCCCCACTCCCTGCCCTGAGCCAGCCACAGGACTCTGGCTGAGTCCATCACGCCCTTCGCTGGGTCTTGTGGCCTGGCAACATTTGGTTTCCAAGCTGGGTGTATGGTCCCTGGGTGTCTCCGGCTGGCCAAGCCATGGTCCATCCACGGCTTCTCCCGGCCAGACATCCCACCGTGCCCTGCCGCCCGTCCTGCGTCGGAGCCTTGTTTTCCCCTCCGTCGACACTGCCCCGGGACACATGGCCCGAGCTCCAAAGCCGTCAGTCTCTACTTCGACGCCATCTCGTCGCTGTACACGCCAGGCTCAGGAACAACGTCGTAATGTCACTTCGTGGCACCGTGTGTTCTGAGCCACACCGGAGAGAATCCACGTTGAACAGCAAAAGAGCCCACATTTCCCTCCCGAGCGTGGACCTGCTGATGTGCTTGACAATTCAGGCCGTTGTATCTTGATAGGCGGTGTTTTTTCTTCAACTCCTCACTCTTGGGGTCCGGTGGAGAGGTGACATTTGTAGCTTTTGTTTACCAAACACTCACACACCCAGTTTCTAGCCCTTTGGGTGGTGGAGAAAACTCAGAAAATGCAACTGCGAGAGAGAAAAATACAGAAAATCTTCGCCGTGCACAGAAATGCTTTGGTTGAGATTTCGAGGGTTTGCAGCACTCACAACACGTTGGGTTTCTTCCCGAAAACCCTCTAATGTGGGCTGAGAATTTCATTTTCACAGAAAAGCCGTTTGTCGGGGGGAAACTTTTAGACAAGTTTTCAGTCGCACCCAACACCTAGAAAGAAAGAAAGAAAGAAAGAAAGAAAGTTTACAGAAAAAGAAAGCAAGCAAGCAAGAAAGAAAGAATATTTACAAAGAAAGAAAGAAAAAGAAAATTTACAAAGAAAGAAAGAAAGAAAAAGAAAATTTACAGAAAAAGAAAGCAAGAAAGAAAGAAAGAAAAAGAACATTTACAAAGAAAGAAAGAAAATTTACAAAGAAAGACAATTTACAGAAAAAGAAAACAAGAAAGAAGAAAAAGAAAATTTACAAAGAAAGAAAGAAATTTACAGAAAAAGAAAGAAAGAAAGAAAGAAAGAAAGAAAATTTACAAAGAAAGAAAGAAAGAGAGAAAGAAAGAAAATTTACAAAGAAAGAAAGAAAGAAAGAAAGAAAATTTACAGAAAAGAAAGGAAGAATATTTACAAAGAAAGAAAGAAAGAAATTTACAAAGAAAGAAAGAGAGAAAGAAAATTTACAAAGAAAGAAAGAAAGAAAGAAAGAAAGAATATTTACAAAGAAAGAAAGAAAAAGAAAATTTACAAAGAAAGAAAGAAAGAAAGAAAGAAAAAGAACATTTACAAAGAAAGAAAGAAAGAAAATTTACAAAGAAAGAAAGAAAGAAAGAAATTTACAGAAAAAGAAAGACAGAAAGAAAGAAAGAAAGAAAATTTACAAAGAAAGAAAGAAAGAGAGAAAGAAAGAATATTTACAAAGAAAGAAAGAAAAATTTACAGAGAAAGAAAGAAAGAAAGAAAGGAAAATTTACAGAAAAGAAAGGAAGAAAATTTACAAAGAAAGAAAGAAAGAAAGAAAGAAAGAAAGAAAATTTACAGAAAAGAAAGGAAGAATATTTACAAAGAAAGAAAGAAAGAAAGAAAGAACATTTACAGAAGAGGCCCTCTCATGAGTCATGAACGTTGAACCATGAACATGAATTGGCCATTGTAAATATAAAACCATATTACTAGCTAAGCACTTCAAATGCATATTTGCTCACTCATAATCTTTGATGTGAGAGCCCAGTTTGTCCTGTGAACATTAACAAGAAGCATTGCTAACCTCTGCCATCCTTTATTCGCCCTCAGAACATCAGGAGATTTGCCTAAAAATCACAATTTAAAAAAAGACTCACTATTTGGCTTTCTGCTGTTTGAGCCTTTTGAATGTTTCTCCGCAACCCAAGATGCTAGAACGCTAGCGAGTTGTTTAAAAGAAACGCTGGCCTTTCCCCACAAAGAATCACCTTAATTTTTCAACACCAAATACTGCCAAGATCAAATCGCAGGCCAACAGTTTGAGATGGTAGCAATGTCAAGGGTGAAAATGGGGCTTTCTTGTCGCAGTGGAAGCTGAAAGGAGAGAATTTTGCTCTCTAGCAAGATGTTTTCGCTTTTCACCTAAGGCTGTCGTGGTTCCAAAGCCAAGAAAACGTGGAATAGACAGAGATTAAAACGTCCAGATTAAACGATCTCAGATAATCCCTGTTTCTCCCGTTGCGATTCTGTCCACGTTTGCACGCAGAGTGACTGCCGGACTTGGTTAGAAAATCGCTCACCTCCAAAAAAAAAAAATCTCTCCGGTTTTCAAACATGAAAACTGTCATACTTTGGTTTAGTACCTCAGTACCTTCGGTGGTCTGAACTGTCAGTGTCAGCATCGTCTGGTCAGGGTCGTCCTGGCGCGCTCCTGACAGGACCTCTGCTCCATCAGTGATGAGAAACTTTCGGCTGCGTGCGTAACAATCGGTACTCTCTTTATCTAGAGCGTTAGACCCTGTGCACTTGGGTCAACAGAGGAGAACTCTGAGAGCCCCCGGAAACGACAGATGCAGGCCAGGTTTGAAATCATTCGAGCAGGTTTATTGTCAAATGCGAAGCTCTAACAGTTGGTAACAGAGATCTGTACAATGTTGCACTATGGCCCGCTTTGACAAGTTACCAATGCAACCTTATCTTCAGGAAAGTTGGGAGTAATTCCAGCTGTTGCATTCCTGAAGGGTTAAAATAATTAATTTATGGGAATTATTTAAAGTAAAATTTTACCTTATCTTTTTTCTTTCTCATGTTCTATTTTGAATTATGTTATATTTTGAAAATTTCTATAAAAAACTAACTTCTAACAGAGAGAGGGATAGTTGGGAGACGGTAAAGAGACTCGAGTCGAGAGAGTTTAACTGTTCAAGTTCTCCTAAAATACAGCCAGCAGCAAATTACGCACACTGAGAAAGGCTATAAAGAAAAACATACCGGTATGTAAAAATATCTCAGAAAGAAGAATGCATTTTAGCTGAGTGCAGAGCATGCTTCCGTGGGTTTGAGTAGTTGGAAACCCGAACCTTGGATTTTTATCCTGACTCTATGAGTGGGGGGAGTTACCTGCGCTTGTAAAAACGGAATTTCTTCCCACAGTGTCTGTTGTTGTTGTCAGCATGCTAGGTGAATTGCAGGAGTGCCTGTACATACTGCACTTTGGGGCAACTCCAGCCGCGACTGCATCAATGCTTGTTAGCCTGCGTAATCTTGCTTTGTCACTTTGAAATTCTTTTTTGCTCACATTCCTGCGAGCAAGCGGCAGCTCCTGTCTGCTAGTGTGCTCATGAACCGTTCCATTTTCTCCCTCATTTTACTGACCACTTCAGTGAAAGTCTTGTTTGCTACTTCTCCCCCCTGTGCACTTACTTTTCCCCTTCTGACAGGCACCCGTCCAAGTTCCCCTGGAACCTGGCTTTTATCAGATGGTTGTGGGTGCAATGCGGTGGACTCCGTCTCATCTTTCAAATCAAATTTGCCCTTTCGTCACCTTTGGTCATTTCTATCCCACGGCTTCAGGTCCTGTGAAAGTTCCCAAAGGCTGTTGCTTTGCTGGGGACGGCACTTTTCCCTTTTGCAAGGTTGCTTCTTTTATTTCCCCGATCTGTTCCATTACCAGGGAGGCTAGCAGTGTGGCAGGCTGTTTAAGCCATCTCGCTGCCATAGACATACGTTGCAAAATCCTAGGCTTTTTCGTACTATTACTCTTTTTCAGCGCTTCAGTTTCCGCCGTGGCTCCACATATACCGGTTTCTCCAGACTCTTTTTTAAACTCCTATGGCCCTCCCTTTTTAGCAATCTACCGGGTCCATATTTCATCAAAACCGAACAGGGTTTTAAGGGAATGTAGATGGGGGTTACCGAACTCATGATTTTCTGCCATTTTAGATGTTAGATTGCAAACAGATCAACAGAACCGTTCATCTTCTTGCCAGATCAGCGGTCAGGCTCACTGGCGTCGTCCTTCAGTTTTGTACCTTGGTACCTCTGAAGGGTCAATGACACCATCAGCTCAGGATTAAACAAAGACGGTGTATGGCTAGCCAACTACAGAAGGAGTTTCTCCTCACCTCCAGATCAGCTGCTAGAGTGGGCCTCGTCCTTCCTGATTTACCCTCGGTATCTCTAGCTTGATTTCTTGCCTGCATAGTTATACCTGCCTCTGGCAATTTCCACAGCATGCATCTGACGAAGCGGGGCTTTGCCCGCGAAAGCTGATGCTCTGATACATCTCTTCGTCTACACGGTGCCACAGGACTCCTTGTCGCTTTTGCAGATCCAGACTAACATGGCTATAACTCTGCGACTGAACTGTCAGCGTCAGCGTCGTCCGATCCGGGTCGTCCTGGCGCGCTCCTGACAGGACTTCAGCTCCGTCGGGGATGGTAAACTTTCGGCTGCGTGCGTAACACTCGGTGCTCCCTTTATCTAGAGCGCTAGACCTCGTGCACTCGGGTCAACCCAGGAGATCTCCGAGAGGCCCCGGAAACGCCAGGTGCAGGCTAGGTTTGAAATTAATCGAGCAGGTATTGTCCAGAGATCCTACAAAGTTACACCACTGTGCCTTATGGCCCGCGCTGACAAGGGACCAGCACCGCCATAGAACAGATGTTAACTGCGGTTCCTTAGAGTTAACCCACTGTGTATTCTGTACGTTTAGCCAATGCGTTCAGGCATTTAGTACGCCCCCAAGGTCGGCCGGAGAGCACCCTTCACGGTGTCCTTTCATAGACAGGTACAAACAACTCACAGCACTTCTTTACGTACTGGGTTGCCCCCCTCTGTTCCCTCGTTACCACCCCTTACCTTGTGCAAGGGGGGCTGCCCTTCTATTCGTCATCCTGTCAGTTTCGACCTGGTCCTGAACCTAGGTCGGTATGTGCCTATCTCCTCTACTGATAACTGTGTGATTGTGTAAGTTAGGTGGAGCATGGAAGGACAAAGGGAGGCACTGGGTACAGACTGTGAGCCAAAAGGGAGTAACGGCACATCTTAAGGAACGTCCTGGTAGGAGGACTCCCTAGGAGATAGGCACATACCGACCTAGGTTCAGGACCAGGGCGGAACTGACAGGATGACGAATAGAAGGGAAGACCCCCTTGCATAAGGTGAGGGGTGGTAACGAGGGAACAGAGGGGGGCAACCTGGTATGTAAAGAAGTGCTGTAAGTTGTTTGTGCCTGTCTACAGAAGAACACCGCAAAGGGTGCTCTCCGGCTGACATGGGGGGGGCGCACTTGGCGCCTGAACGGCAGGTGTCATTGCCTAAACTTACAGAATGCACGGGGGCTTAACTCTGACTGACCGCTGTTAATATCTGTTATACGGCAATAGATCTGCCCGGTGCTGGTACCTTGTCAACGCGGGCCATAGTGCCCAGTGGTGCAACATTGGACCGATCTCTGTTACCAACTGGTAGAGCTTCGCATCTGACAATAAACCTGCTCGACTGATTTCAAACCTGGCCTGCATCTGTCGTTTCCGGGGCCTCTCAGAGATCTCCTGTGTTGACCCAAGTGCACGGGGTCTAACGCTCTAGATAAAGGGAGCACCGATCATTACGCACGCAGCCGAAAGTTTCTCATCACCGATGGAGCGGAGGTTCTGTCAGGAGCGCGCCAGGACGACCTGGACCAGATGACGCTGACACTGACAGTCCAGACCACCGAAGGTACTGAGGTACAAGACACCGAGGTACGACAACAGTATGTTCATACGGCCCGTCGAAAATAAAAACAATGTAGAAGTACATGAAAAGAAAGCGCGTCAGTGAGGGAGAGGACAGTGAAAATGAATCAAAATTATCAGAGCCAAGTACGCGTGAAACAGGAAGAGAAGTGACTGATATTAAAAGAATTCGCCTTTACAATGACAGTTACTTGGCCATGGGTTTTACATGGACTGGAGACAAAAATTGCCCCGTTCCATCGGGGTTCCTTGGGATATGAAAAATTATTGTAGGGGTTCCTCCATGGGAAAAAAGTTGGAAATCATTGTCCTTAATATGTGCCGTTCCTCCCTTTCAGCTTACAGTCTGTACTTGGTGCTTCCCTGGGTCTTCTCGTGCCTGTGTTCCTGAACCAAAGTCTTGCTCACGAGATTCCCGGCCTGCGGCTGCTTTCATGTTACAGGCCTATTCAGGCCTGTTGGCGCCATCTGACTGACCCTCCACTACTCCAAAAACCGTGGTTTAGAGAATTGTCCCGGGACGGTTTTTGCAGAACAACGTTGAGAAGTGCAGAAAACCATCCGGTTTTTCGTTAACGAAAAATAAAACCGCTTCCAATCCTTCGCCATGTCCGGACGCAAACACCACCGGCTGGAAAACAGGGCGTTTCGCACGTAGAAAACTTTGGGTTTCTCGGAAACCTTTTGACGGACGGAGCAAAAGACACGCCAGCGTCTCCGGCTTTTCAAACCAGTGACACGTGGGCTGGGACGGGGAGATTATGTGTTCGGCCACTTGGTCGGCTTCGGTTGTTCCCGTGATGTTTGAAGGAAATATTTGAGGGTCCCCTCCCTCCCCAGGACAAGGCCCCAAAGACCAGGACGGGATTGGAAAGCAGCCCCCCCAGCACAAAGGAGCTCAGCCCAATGACCTGGCCCAGTTTCTATCCCCAATTTGGAAAAGCTAACGCTGATTCTGGAGCACACACAGGAGGGAATACTGGGGGGGAAAGCAGCTGAAACCCACACAAAGGGGGTTTCTTTTTGGCCTGGCTCCAGCACAGCCATCGGGATCCACTCAGGGTGCAAAAGAGGGTACAGCAGGCAAGGGGGGAGCATCTCAGAAACGGGGGGGCAAATTCCCTCCAGATGGGGATTTGGGGAGCTGGGATGTCACCACCCGGCCAGGGGCCTTGGGGGTGAATGAGGGAATTCCCTGCACCCTGAGGGGGGCTGTGGTGGGACCCCATCGGGGGGGGGGATCAGCTGCGGGAGGGGCCCCGGGGCTGGGAGTTGGGGGGCACGGGGAGGGGCCCCCTTACCGGAGCAGGCGAGCAGGGTGAGACAGAGCCGGTGCAGAGCCATGGGGCCAGGGAGCTGGGGGGCCCAGAGTGAGACCCCGAGCCCGCAGGGTGGCAGCATCCAGCCAGCCCCCACCGGACGTGAGTCATGGAAAGTAGAGAGAGCGGGGCCGGTGGGGCCCAGAGAGGAACGCCCACGCTGGGCCGGAAACCTGCCTCCGGCTGGCCACCCTGCCCTGCCGCAGCCCCCCGGCCCTGCCGCGGCCTCCCACCCCACTGCAGCCCCTGTCCCCCCCAGAGCCCTGCTGCGGCCCCCCCCAGCCCTGCTCCACTACCCTGCCGTGGCCCCCCAGCCCTGTCCCCAGCCCTGTCCCCAGCCCTGCTGTGGCCCCCCAGCCCTGCCCTCCTGCCCTGCTGTGGCCCCCAAGGCCTGCTCCCCCCACCCCATCCCCCCGCCCTGCTGAGGCCCCCAACCCGGCCCCCCACCCTTCTGAGCCCCCCCCCCCAGTCCTGCCCTCCTGCCCTGCCACGGCCCCTCACCCCACCGTAGCCTCTGCCCCCCAGCCCTCCTGTAGCCCCCCAGCCTTGATCCCCCCAGAGCACTGCCCCCTGCCCTGCCACCCTGTCCTGCCATGGCCCCCCAGCCCTGCCTCCCAGCCCCTCACTCCACCCCAGCCCCTGCTAAGCCAGGCCTGCCCCCCCCCAGCCCTGCTGGAGCCTCCCCCCTCCCCCGCCCACAGCCGCCCCACCTGCCCAGGCCCGGCCTATGCGTGAAATGTGTCTCCCCCCTCCTTGCACTGTGTCTGTGACGCTCAGGGCTGGGGGGGGCAGGGCCAGGCCGGGTCTCTCGGCTTTGAGCTCATTTCTCGGAACCGGGACTTTGGCCGGTGTAAACCGAGTTGCTCCAGGAAGCAGCAAAAATATTTGGTTGGGGCTCAAGGTAACGGTTTGGAGGGGGGAGGGGGGCTGGCTCACACCCAGGTGTCTGTGCCTCCCCCCCCCACCCCCCCCAGGACTCCTGGGCTCTCACCCCTGTTCTGGGAGGGGAGGGGGGTCTAGTGGTCAGCGCTGGAGGGCGTGCGTGCCTCAGTTTCCCCCTGTGGAGGGGATTTTCCCAGGTGCTGGGGGGCTGGGCTGCGGGGCTGGGCCAGGCAGCCACGGGGGAGGCCCCGAAGCAGGAGGAGCCATGCCTGCCCCCCCCCCCGCCTGATGGGTTATAAGGCGGGGAGCGTGAGCTGCCCGAGTCCCAAAGCCGCCGTCCACCCCCCGCCCCCCAGCATGACCCCCTGCGGGGCCCTGGCCGGGCTGCTCTGCCTGGCGCTGGCCGGCGCCTTCCGCCCTAACCCCGAGTCCGGGGGCATCGCGCCGGGGGACTTCACCGACGCCTCCATCACTGAGCGGGGCGCCCTGCGGGCCGTGGCCTGGTTCCTGGAGAGGAACCTGCCCCCCGGCCGGCCCCCCCTGGCCCCCGGCTCGCTGGAGAACCTGGAGCCCCTGACCGCCAGCCGGCTCTTCAAGGCCTACTACCAAGGTGGGGTGAGAACCCAGCCCCCCCGCTCTGACCACTAGCCCCTACTGCCCTGCCAGGGCCGGGAGAGACCCCAGGAGTCCTGGCTCCCAGCCCCCCTGCTCTAACCACTAGCCCCCACTCCCCTCCCACAGCCAGGGGGAGACCCCAGGAGTCCTGGCTCCCAGCCCCCCTGCTCTAACCACTAGACCCCACTCCCCTCCCAGAGCCAGGGGGAGAACCCAGGTGCCCTGGGTCCCAGCCCATCCCCCCCCAACCACTCGTCCCCACTCCCCTCCCAGAGCCAGGAGGAGACCCCAGGAGTCCTGGCTCCCAGCCCCCCCTGCTCTAACCTCTACCCCGCACTCCCTTCCCTGTCTCCGCAGCCGAGGTCTCTGCCGGGCGGCTGCTGGAAGCCATCCAGGAAATCATTGAGGGGAACAACCAGGTGGAGATTTATCACCTGGAGGACAGCAGCTTCCACTTCCACTGTGAGGAGATTGCCCGAGGTGGGGCGCGGGCCGGGGGGGTGGGCGGGGGGCAGGGAAGGGGGGGCTGCATTTCTGGGAGCTGAGCGGGGTGCTTGGGGGTCAGGGGTTCAGGAGGGCTCTGGCCCATTACCCAGGTGGGGGGGTCTGGAGGGCTCAGGAGGGTCTCGGGGGGAATGGGGGGACGGGCCAGGGGGCTGGCGGGTTTGGGGGCGGGGGGGCTGGAGAGGTATCGGGGGAGCTCCCGGGAGGCTCCAGGGGGGCTGGAGGGGACTGGGGGAACCAAGAGGACTCAGGCAGTCTGGGGGAGGGGGGGCTCGGCCCAGCCACCGGGCAGGGAAGGGACTGGGGGGCTCCAGGGGGCTCAGCCCAGCCACTGGTGGGGGAGCTGAAGGGATTTGGGAGCTCCAGGGGGGCTTAGCGAAGCCACCGGGCAGGGAAGGGGCTGGGGGCTCTGGGGGCTTTAGGGGGGTTCTGGGGAGGTTCTGGGGGGCTCAGGGGAGGCTCCAGGGGGCTAGGTCCAACTGCCAGGCAGTGAGGGGACTGGGGGTCCCAGGGGGCTTAAGGGAGGTTCTGGGGAGGTTCTGGGGGGCTCTAGGCGGGCTCCTTGGGGCTAGGTCCCACCGCCAGGCAGAGAGGGGTCTGGGGGCTCCAGGGCCTTTAGGGGGGATCCAGGGGTGTCAGGGGATTACAGGGGTCTCTGGATGGGTTCTGGGGGCTTTAGGGGGGCTCTGGATGTTCTGGGGTCTCTAGGGGTTTCTGGGGGACCCTAGGGGGGCTCTGGGTTGGTTCCAGGTGGGTTCCAAGGGGCATTGGGTGGGGAGAGGGCTGGGGGGGTCCAGGGGGCTCTGGGTGGGTGCCAGGTGGGTTCCAAGGGGCTCCGGGCAGGGAGGGGGCTGGGGGGCTCCAGGGGGTTCCGGGGGGCTCGGGGCGGGCCTTGAGCCAGACCCACCTCACAGGAGTGTCCCAGCTGCGGCTGCTGCGCGATGCGGCCGTGGGGGCCCTGGGCAACGCCACGACGCTGGCGGCGCTGCAGTCGGCCCGGAGCGGCGCCGGGAAGGCCCTGCACGTCCTGCAGCAGTTCTACAGCAACAGCAACTGGGCCGAGCTGGGCCGGGACGAGCCCTATGCCTACCTGGGTGAGACATGCCCCCCCGGCCCACCTCCAGCCCCCCCAATCCAGGGAGGGCCCCCCAATCCCACGACTTTCCCCCCAATCCAGGGAGGGGTCCCCAAGCTCACAACTGACCCCCCCAATCCAGGGAGGGACCCCATATCCCACAACTGGTCCCCAGTTCACATAGGGCCCCCCCAATCCCACGACCCTCCCCAAATCCTGAGGCTGCCTTTGCCGATCCTAAAATCACCTCCCGAAATCTCAGTTTTTTAAAGAAAAGCGTCTACAGGGGTGGTGGTGGGGGGGGGGGGGGTTGGCCAGTCCCTCACTGTTTGCCCCCCTCTTTCCCGAGGGCTGGGGGGCACAGGCCCTTTCTCCCTGCCCCCCCCCATCTGCCTGGCCCCTGCCCAGCTGCTAATCTGGGCAGGGGCCAGGCAGATGGGGGGGGGCGGGGAGAAATCCTGTCCCCACGAGGTCAGCCCCCCGCTAGTCCCCCACCCTCTGTTCCCCCGTTGGCTCAGTGCCCCCCCCCACATCAACCCCACCCAGCCTCACTTCTGCTCCCCCCCATTTCTATCTGAGCTGAACTTTCTCTGCCCGCCTGCAGAGGTGCCTCCGTGCGACGCACCATCCCCGTAATGGCGTGGCCGGGGGGGGGTGGTAAATCCAGAGCCCACCGAGCCCCCCCCCATTGCAGGAGCCCAGGCCGGGCTGCATCACACCCCGAAATGCCAGGCCCCCCGCGCCCACTGGGAACCTACAGCCAGACAGGTGCCCTGTGCCCCGTGGCCAGGACAGGCCCACCCAGGGACAGGCGGAGGGGTGGGAGGGGGCAGTGACGGGATCCTGACCCCTCTGCCCCACCCCACGCAGTCGATGCCTCCAGCCCGGCCTTCCCCACGGCGACACCCTCCACGCCGACGTGCAAGGACTGCGCTAAGCAGCTGGGGTGAGGCCTTGGGGGAAAGATGGGACCCCCGGGGTCTAACCTGGGGGCGATGGGTGTGGGGAGCAGAGAGGGATGGGGCGGGGGAACCAGGTTGGGGTTTGACAGGGAGGCTGGGCTGCAGGGAGGGGGGAGCAGGGCCGGGGGGCTGGTCTGGGGGGAGCAGAGGGGGGCGGGGCAGGGAGTGCTGGATTCAGGGTTTGGCAGGGAGGCTGGGCTGCTGGGAGGGGGGAGCAGGGAAGGGGGGGCTGGGCATGCTGGCAACCCCCCTAAACATTTCCCTCATTGTCGTCCCCCCCCAGCGGCCCCTACCTCTGCCAAGCCAACCTGCTGGTGAGCGACATGATTACCAGCGGGTACAAGCTGTCGGACACCTGCCCCACAAAACCCAAGGGTGAGCCGTGCCCCTGTCCCCCCCACCCTGCCCTGCCCACCCCGCGCTCACCCGCCCGCCCTCTCCGCCCCAGGGAAGTGCGGCCACGGGGGGCGCAACGACGTGACCCAGAACGTCTCCCCCACCGGGGGCATCAACAAGGAGACCTCGGACCCCCAGCTCTCCCCCCACCACCACCTGCACCGCCAGGCCGCGCAGCTCGCCATCCAGGCCACCCGGGACTTCTTCGTGGGGCCAGGTGAGAGCCCCAGGCCTGCCGATGCTGCCCCCTCCCGCTGCCCCCTCCCACCACCCGCTCCCATTCCCACCTCCCGCTCCCCTCCCACCACTTGCTCGCCCGCCCACCCGCTCCCCTCCCCTCCCACCACCCGCTCCCTCTCCCACCACCTGCTCCCGCCACCCGCTCCCCCTCCCACCACCCGCTCCCTCTCCCACCACCTGCTCCCGCCGCCTGCTCCCCCTCCTGCTGCCCGCTCCCCTCCCCACCTCCCACCTGCTCCCCCGCCACCCCGCTCCCCCTCCCACCACCTGCTCCCGCCGCCCGCTCCCCCTCCCACCACCCGCTCCCATTCCTCCACCTCCCCCCCACTCCCCTTCCCACCAGCCCGCTCCCCCCCCCCCGACTCCCTCCCCTCCTTGCTCGTCGCCACCCCACTCCTGCTGCCCGCTCCTCCTCCCACCACCTGCTCCCGCCACCCGCTCCCCCTCCCACCACCCGCTCCCCCTCCCACCACCCCGCTCCTGCCCCTCCCTGCTCCTGTTCCCGCCGCCCACTCCCCCTCCTGCTGCCCACTCCCACTCCTGCTCCTGCTCTCGCCGCCCACTCCTGCTCTAAGGCTCTGCCCTGGCTCTTATGTCACCATTGCCCTGTGCCGCGCCGTATCTCTGGGAACCAATAGACCTTCCCCTCTACTGGCTGGCTGAGAGTCCCTTCTGGCTGCGGATGGGGGTGCAGGATCGGGGGGCTCCCTGACGTGTCGTCACACCGGCCCTGCTGGCACCACCCGCTCCTGCCACCCCAGCCCTGCTGGCCCTCTCCCCGCCCCTTGAGCTTTGTGGGTCCCACAGGCTCTGGGCTCCTGGCCCAGGTGGGCTCAGCCGCTTTCCAGAAGCTGTTCAACCTGGCTGGCTACTCGCTGACCTTCGTGATCGACACGACGGGCAGCATGAGCGAGGACATCGCCCACGTGCAACAGGTCTGCCTGGCGCTCATCCGCCAGTACATGGGCTCGGCTGACGCCCCCCACAACTACGTGCTGGTGCCCTTCAATGACCCGGGTATGTCCATATCCCCTCCCTGCGACCCGGGTACATCCCCCCTCCCCCGCAGCCTCCTGGGCGCCCCCCTCACCACCCTTCTCCCCCCAGACACGGGGCCCGTCTATGCCACGCAGGACGTGGGGCAGTTGGAGGCGGCCATCGCCGGGCTGAAGGTCCCCCCCGGACGGCTGGCGGGGCCCCCCCACCTTGTCCCCAGAGCTGGCCCGCTGAGCCGGGCTGGAGCTGGGCGCTGGGGGGCCAGTGAGCCCCGGTGAAGGTGCCCTGGCGGGCCCACAGCTGCCTCGTCTCCAGTGGGGGCCCCGCCGCCCCCACCCCCCTGCCCCCATGAGTCTCTGCTCCCCCCAGCCCTGAGCCCCCCAAAATCCTTCCCCTCCCACCTCCCCCAGACATCACCCCAGCCCCCCAATCCTGGTCCCCACCAGACCTCACCCCCTACCATCCTGGACTCCCAAAACTCCACCCAGCCCCCCAAATTTCTGCTCTTCCCAGGCCCCTGAGTCCCCCAACACCCTCTCCAGCCCCCCCAACCCCTGCTCCCCACCCAGCCCCTCTAGCCTCCCAAACCTCTGCTTTCCCCCTTTCTCAGGCCAGACCCCCATGTCCCCCACCCACCCTCCCTTCCTAGGCCAGCCCCCCACCCCTCCCGGGTCCAGCCCCTCCCCCCACCTCACCTCTGCTCCCTGCCCCCCTCCCAGCTCCAAAATCTTCCTCTTCTCGGACGCGGGGGCCAAGGACCAGGCCCGGCTGGACCAGATCAAAATGCTGCTGGAAACCACCCGCAGCCAGGTCAATGCGCTGCTGACGGGGTACTGCGCCCCCCCCGAAGCTCCCGGTGAGATGGGGCAGGGGAATGCACTTGGGGGGCAGGGAATGGGGCAGGGGGCTGCACTCGGGGGGGCAGAGGGCTGGCACTTGAGGGGCAGGGAATGGGGTAGGGGGCTGCACTCAGGGGGCAGGGAAATGGGCAGGGGAATCACACTTGGGGGGCAGGGCCCTTTCACTGGGGTCCTTCCCTCCCCCAGCTGGGAACGTCTTCGAGGAGCTGGCGGCCTTCTCGGGGGGCTACTTCGTGCTGACCACCAAGAGCCAGCTCCCGGGGGTGCTGGGCATCATGGAGCTGGCCCTCAACGCGGCCCCCGTCACGCTCACCCAGGGCCCAGGTGCGGGGCTCCAGCTTCTCCTTCCCCGTGGACGAGGCCCTGAGCGAGCTGTCCGTCTCCGTGCGCCGCCCGGGTGGTGGTGACTTCTCCATTGCCCTCCGGCAGCCCTCAGGTAGGGGGTGCCCTGCCCCGCCTCCCCAGACACCCCTGTTATAGGCAGCTGTTCGCCCCTGGTGCCGCACCCCAGAGGTGGCTGCATCTCAGCACCAGGCAAGGGGCCCCTGTGGAACCAGCTGCATCCCCAGACACCCTGCAACCCCCCCGCCTGGCTCTCAGCCCCTCCTGTGCCCGTGTGGTCATCCCCCCCCCCCCCGTAGGCTCGCCGCCTGGCTGGCGTGGAGTCGGTGATCGACACAGCCCTGCACAAGGTCCTGAAGCTGCCACGGGTGGCGGATGTGGGGAACTGGACAGTGATGATCAGCCCCAGTGGCGACTACGAGGTGGAGATCGGGGGCAAGAGCCTGCTGGACATGTCCGTGCAAATCCTGGAGCAACGCCAAGATCTGGTGCTGCCCATCCAGGGCCGGCCTGTGCAAGGTAGGGTCCGTGTGAAGTGACGCCCATGCAAGGTCACCCCCGTGCAAAGTGGTATCCATGCAAGACAATGCCCATGTGAGGCAACCCCTGTGCAAGGTGATGCTTGTGCAAGGTAACACCCATGCAAGGCGATGCCCATGCAAGCTGCCATTTGTGCAAGGTAACACCCATTCAAAGTGGTATCTGTGCAAGACAATGTCCGTGCAAGGCAACACACGTGTGAGGCAACACCTGTGCAAAACGATGCTTGTGCAAGGTAATGCCCGTGCAAGGCAATGCCCATGCGAGGTGCCACTCGTGCGAGGTAACCCCCAGGGGGAGCGTGCTGGGGGGCTCCCTGTCCTGCCAGCCATGCTGACCCCCATTTCCCCCCCCAGGGAAGGATTACATCGCCTCGGCCAAGCTGCTGGGTGAGACCCCGGGCACCCGCCTGGACCGGATCCTGGTGCTGGACAGCTCTGGCCGGCAGGTGGGCACCGTGCCCCTGAACCAAACCACGGACGCCAACGGCAACCTGCTGGCCTGGGCGCCCATCAGCTTCCAGCTGCCGGTAGGGCCCTTCCCCCTGCCACCCCCCCCGCCGGCGCGCCAGTGCCCCCTCCCCCGGCCAGGGGCCCCCCCTCACCTGTCCCCTCTGCCCCCCACAGGCCACAGTGCTGGGCGTGGAGGGGCTGACGGGCACGGGGCAGTCCCTTCTCCCGCCTGCTGCCTGAGCCCCAGGCCACCGAGTCCGTGCAGGTCCGGCCCCTGCAGGGGCAGAACGGTGAGTGCCCCCCTGGGGGGGGACCCCCCTCCTCCGTTGGCCATCGCCCCTCCCCACTGTCAGCTCCCAGCCCATACCAGGCCCCTCCCTCACACTCCCCTCATAGCCCTTCCCTGCTCCAACCCCGCCCCCTCCCCTTCCCCAGCCACAGAGAAAACCCAGGAGTTCATGCTCCTTCAAACCCGCATCTAATCCCCCCAGACCCACCCCATCAGCCTGGCACCGTGGCCCCTCCCTGTGCCAGCTGGCCCCTCCAGGGCCCCTCCCGATCCTCCGCCCCACTTTTCTCCCCATAGCTCCTCCAACACTTAGCCACGCCCCTTCCCTGATGCCCTGCCCACTGCTGAATGCTCCACCCTACCTCTCCATAGCCCCTCCCACAATCCACCACACCCCTTCCCTGGTGCCCCGCCCACTACTCAATGCGCCGCATTGCCTCTCCATAGCCCCTCCCATAATCCGTCACATCCCTTCCCTGGTGCCCCGCCCACTGCCCAATGCTCTGCCCCACCTCCCCATAGCCCCTCCCCCTTCCCAGTGCTCCACCCCCTTTTTCTCCCCCCGTCCTCCGCTCACCACCCTTGGGGCTCCCCCCAGGCACTCTGCTGCCAGGCGCCGTGGGGCATCTCGCCATGCTGGTGGTGAATGACGGGGCCGAGGCCACATTCACCTTCTCGGTGGCCGATGAGATGGGGCTGCTGAGAAGCTACGACCCCCCCAGCCGGCACCTGGGGGCCGGGGAAACCGTGGTTCTTACTGGGACGTTCGCTGCCCCCGCCAGCCACACTGGCTTCTCCTCCAGGTTGGTGTCTGGCCTGGGCCCCCTGTGGCCCAGCATGGGGCTAGGGTGTGCCCAAAGGGGGTGGGAAAATTCTCCCCATCCACAGGCACCAAAATAAAACACTTGGAGATGTTTTTTGTGGGGGGGGAGGTTGGTAAATTTGCAACATGTACAAGGGGGGAGCCGGGAAATTCGCCTTGTCTAAGAAATTTGAGGTGAAATTGGAACAATTAGAGAATTTTTTGCAAAATTTCGCATACTTGGTGCCAATGTAACCAAAATCGGAAGGAGCTTTCTGGGGGTTGAGTCAAAATGTTTCCCCAAATCAAGGTCGATTTTTTTGAGGGGTGGGATGTAGACATGCACAGCTCCAAGATCAGCTGAAGTTTGAATTTGCGGACGAAATTCCCAACGTCGCCGTGAACATTTTCAGCACAATTTGGAAAAAGTCCTGGACAAAAGTTGCAAATTCACCAGCCCGTTCCATCGCTTGGCATGGATGAGCAGGAGGGAAACTGAGAAAGTCTCGCAGCTTTGTGGGGAGGTGGGGTTGCTTCAAATTTCTACTTCTTTTCCAAGGCCGATTTTCTTCCAATTTCAGTTAAAATGTTCCGCCAAATTCAAAATTTCAACTAAAATTTTGGGGAATTAACAAAAAATTCTGCTCAAAACTTTGGATCATTGTTATAAATCAGTGATACAAAGAGGCCCCAAAATTTCACTCCATGCTTTTTCAAACGAAATTTGTAACATTTTTCGTGGCATTTGAACCGCTGACGAATTTACAACGAGAAATCTTCATGACACTCCAAAATTTTCCAGCAGGAACTTTTGGCAAAATTTAAACAAATTGAAAAAAATCAAGTAGAATAAAATACAACTTTGAATTCCAACTCAGACATTTCAATTTGAATTCTTCGACTGAATTCCAAAACCACCAACCCCCGTTTTCAACGATGTTTGAGCAAACACATTTGGCGAAAGGCCAGCTGAAATTGTTGATGAAATTCAGACTATTTCCACCACAACTATGTATAAAAACCACAAAAGTTCCGATTGCCAAAACCTGTAACTTGGGCA
This sequence comes from Pelochelys cantorii, assembly GCA_032595735.1. Lineage (NCBI taxonomy): Eukaryota > Metazoa > Chordata > Testudines > Trionychidae > Pelochelys > Pelochelys cantorii. Next base: position 12,979,746 of record CM064345.1, read on the forward strand.
ACTTTTCTCCACAACATTTGGTGACTTTTCCTCACAATGTTTTGGTGACTTTTCCTCCAAAACATTCTATTCAAATTTGAAATTTCAGCTGCGATTTTTGACGACGCTCAGATTTTACTGAGCAATATTGTGAAAATTGCAATATTGAAAATGTCAACACAATTTCAAAATTTCATAAACCGCCTCACCAAAAAAAAAGATCCAGGTCAACAAATGGGGAATTCCCAAAAATTGTATATGGAAAACGTCACCTTTAGTGTGTTCAAAATTTGAGGGTTTTCCATTTCAACTTCAATGAGCTCCAATAATGATTCTCCCGATTATGACCTGCAATATTGAATGGGGTTTTAGGCAGCTGTTATGTTCTACGTAACACCGGCTCGGGTGCGATCCTCTAACCCAAACACCCTATGTACATTTGCCCCCTCCCCCACCTCTCCCCAGCATCGCCACGTTTACGGCCCGGAGCTCGTCAGCTAATAATTATGTCAAGATCCCCATTCTGGTGGTACCAGAAGAAGCTGTGGTAAGTTGACCTCAGAGGCAGCGGTTGCGTTGGGTTGGTGGCGGCCCCCTCCCATCGATGGCCAATAATCGACTAACGATGGCCAATTCTCAATGGTGTCTAAATGATCGGTCACCATTCAGCACGCACGATGGGGATCTCCTGGCCAATCACGCTCCCCGGCCAATGAGAAGTTGACCGGGTGGCTGGTTATTGGGCGTTGATGAACTATTGAGAACTAATGGCCAATCGGAGGGGTCAATAGCCATGTATTGATCACCGGCCCTTAGCTGCGGCTCTCCGCCAGCCAGCTACGAGTGACCAAACGCCGGGTATCGACTCTGGCTCCCCGCAGTTAACGCTAGACTCCGAGTCCTGGGCAGAGGTTTGGTACGTCCCGACCACAGCAACAACTGGCAGCTGGAGAGCGAGCTCCCAATGTATCTGGTTGACAGTGATTGATTAGTGATCCCCGGTGATTGGCGGCCGGCCGGCGATCCCTAATCTCCGACTATTGATCCCCGGTGATTGCCGGCCGGCCGGCGATCCCTAATCTCCGACTATTGATCCCCGGTGATTGGTGGCCGGCCAGCGATCCCCAATCTCCAACTATTGATCCCCCGTGATTGGCGGCTGGCCGATGATCCCTAATCTCCGACTATTGATCCCCGGTGATTGCCGGCCGGCTGGCCGGCGATCCCTAATCTCCAACTATTGATCCCCGGTGATTGGCGGCTGGCCGATGATCCCTAATCTCCAACTATTGATCCCCGGTGATTGGCGGCTGGCCGGCCGGCGATCCCTAATCTCCGACTATTGATCCTCCGTGATTGGTGGCCGGCCGGCGATCCCAAATCTCCAACTATTGATCCCCCGTGATTGGCAGCTGGCCGGTGATCCCTAATCTCCGACTATTGATCCCCGGTGATTGCCGGCCGGCTGGCCGGCGATCCCTAATCTCCGACTATTGATCCCCGGTGATTGGCGGCCGGCCGGCCGGCGATCCCTAATCTCCGACTATTGATCCCCGGTGACTGGCAGGTGATTAGCAGTCCCTGATTTCTCTGCAGGGGCGGCTGACCCCCTCTGATGGCTACTTGTGACCCTGCCTGGGCCTTGTCTAGGGATGATTGATCCTGGTTCTCGAGGCTTCACAGCAGAGTCTCTCTCCCTCCCCCTGAACAGGTGACGGACAGGAAGCCGCCAGTTCTCCAGCTGTTGGAGTTCTCCATGCCCTGCGCGGGCCTCATCCACCATGACCCCGACTGCGCCCGGCACATCTGGGCGATGAGATTCTCCGTGGTAGACGCGGAGAGTTCAGTGACCGTCCAGGTAATGCCCAACCCCTCGGGGCTCACCTGCCGCCCCCAGGAAGCCAGCACAGACAAGAGCCTCATGTGCAACTATAGGTGGGTAAGACGGGGGGTGCCTCCCGTTCCGGTCCTGCAGCCCCTGCCCCCCAGGCCTGCCAGTGCCCCTCGCTCCCGACATGCAGCCCCCGCCCCCCCTGCCTGCCAGTGACCCTCACTCCCGCCCCACAGCCCTGCCCCTCACTCCCACCCTGCCCCCCAGCTCTGCCAGTGACTCTCATATCTGCCCCACAGCCCCTGCCCCCAGCCCTGCCGGTGCCCCTCACTCCCGCCCCACAGGCCCTGCTTATCTGCCCTCTCTCTGTCACCCGTTGCAGCTGGACGTGTTGCTCTCCATACACCGAGGTGCTCGTGAGTGACAAGTACGGAAACTCAGACACTTTCACCGTGGACTATCGAAGTCCCTGCCCCCGCACAGCTGGGTAACCTCCTGGGGCGCAGCGGGGGCTGGGTGCACTCAGGTGTTGTGTTCACCCAGCTTGCGTTGTGATTCTGGGCGTGATTTCACTGTCCTGTGCTGGTCTGCAGTGACTCTGTGTGTGCGTGCAGTGTGTGTGTGCAGGGTGTGTGTGTGTGCGCGCACGCGCAAGCAGTTTGTATGTGCGCAGTGTGGGTATGCAGTGTGTGTGCATGCAGGGTGTGTGTGCAGTGTGTGTGTGTGCGCGCAAGCAGTTTGTGTATGCAGTGTGTGTGCATGCAGGGTGTGTGTGCAGGGTGTGCGTGCAGAGTGTGTGTGCAGTGTGTGTGTGTGTGTGTATGTGTGTGTGTGTGTGCGCAAGCAGTTTGTGTGTGTGCAGTGTGGGTATGCAGTGTGTGTGCATGCAGCGTCCACGTGTGCATTCGTGCAGTCTCCGTGCGTGTGTGCGCATGGTTTGTGTGTGTGCACAGTGTGAGTATGCAATGTGCATGCGTGCAGTGTCCATGTGTGTGCATGCAGTGTGGGTATGCAGTGTGCGTGCAGTGTGGGGGGGGTGCGCATGCAGTGTGGGGGGGTGCGCATGCAGTGTGTGTGTGTGCGCGTGCAGTTTGTGCGTGCAGTGTGTGTGTGTGCAGTGTGTGTGCATGTGTGGGATCGGGGGGGGACTCCTGAGGGGATGCCCAGGGGGGAGGGCCCAGGCCGGCCTTACCCCGATGGGGGGGGGAAATGCAGCCAGACACAGGCCTTGGGCAGGACAGAGCAGGAGGGGGGTTGCCTGGGGGGTGGGACCAGTTCCTGGGGGGGAGTTAGTTTTTGGCTGGCTGCGGGAGGAGCGAGCCTCGCTGGCCTGTGGGGAGGTGGGGGGGGGCCTGGCTGTGGGCCCCCCCCTCCCCAGGCTGGGCCGGCTGCTCCTGGCTCCTGAGCTACCCTGTGTCCCTGGGACCCAAGAACCCTTCTCTTCTACCTGCCACCAGAGAGTCCCCTCTGGCCACGGGTGTGGGGGCAGGGTCGGGGGGACCCCGCCCCCATAACCTGTGACAGCTCCCTCCCCAGGGCAGAGCCAATAACCAGAGGGTTAGAGCCAGGCCTCCCCTCCTTATTGTGACTCTCCCCACAGGTGAACGGGGTCCCTGCCCCTCCCCCGACTCAGCAGGGGACACCCCAGTTCCTGCCCTGCCACCCAAGGGGTCCTGTGGGAACGGCGCCGGCACAGCAGAGCGTCAGCGGGGCCTTTACACTGTCAATAAATGCAGACACGCCGGGAGCAGAGTCTCTGATCATTCCACTGCCAGGGACCCTCGCCCGGCGCTGGGGTGTGGCTGGCTCTGGGGTGGGGGGGCTGGTTACACGGGGACCCCTTGCTCGGCACTGGGATGCGGCTGGCTCTGGGGTGGGGGGCTGGTTACACGGGGACCACTCACCCGGTGCTGGGATGCAGCTGGCTCTGGAGTGGGAGGGCTGGTTACACAGGGACCACTCACCCAGCTCTGGGATGCAGCTGGCTCTGGGGTGGGGGCCAGCGGCTGCGGAATCACCCAACAGAACAAAACTTCTGGGACCGACCTGGGCCTCGGGCCAGCACCGATTGCTGTGGGAGGGGCCTCCTGCTTCCCCAGCCCTGTTGTTTGGAGCCCCCCGGCAGGGTGACCTCCCCCCCCCCAAGCCAGCCATTCCGGGAGCCCGCACACAGGGAAGTGGTCACTCGGCACAAAGTCAGGCCCCAGCTGCAGAATGGGGAAGTCGCCTGCAGGCTGCCAAGGGGTCGGGGCGTCAGCCCGGACTGCAGGGTCCTGCAGGGGAAACCGAGGCCGGAGCAGACATGAGCTCCCAGCAGAACCTACAAGGTACCGGCCCCGTCTCCCGCCCCAAAACTCCCCCGGAGGCCTGGGACCTGCTCCCCATCCCGGCCTCCCCCGCAATCCACCCTGGATGCCTGGGTCCCATTACCTTGGCTGACCACCTTTCCCCCGCTGGGCGCCCACGTCCCCTTCTCCCAACCCCCCGTCACCTCCCCCCAGACATCTGCGTTCCCTTCTCCCCCCCCTCACCCCTCCAGGTGCCCGAGTCCCCTTCTCCCTCCCACCTCCCCCCCCCCCGCGCCCCCATGTCCCCTTCTTCCCCCTCACCCTGCCCCGGTACCCATGACCCCTTCTCCTCCCACCTCCCCCCACCCCACACCCTGAGTCCCACCCCCCTCCCATCTTCCCTCAGTGCTCCCCGGACGCCTAGGTCCCATTTCCTGGTTGCACAGGGGCTGGAGGCGCTAGGGGGTCCCCGAGCCCCCCCCCCCCCGGAGCCCTGGGAATGGGTGGCAGGGGCAGGGCGGTTCTCTGCTCTCACACAGCCCTGGGCGCTCTTGGTTCCCCCCGCGGGGACGGGGAAATGCAGCAAAAGCGAAACTCAGCCCGGGTCACCCAAAGGGGAAACACAGGAAGGCCCAGAAAGAGGAAGCCCCCCGCCTGGTAGGGGGGCTGGGGGGGCAGGGGCTGCAGAGTGGGAGGGAGGGGCACTGGCAGGGCTGGGGGTGCAGAGCTGGGGGGCGGGAGTGAGGGGCACCGGCAGGGCTGGGGGGGGCAGGACTGGGGGGCGGGAGTGAGGGGCACCATTGACCCTTTGTCCCCCCCATGCCAGGGGGCAAGGCCTTCGGGGCGCTGAAGGCCCAGCAGGAGGAGGTCCTGGACTCCCTCAATCAGGTAGACGCTGCCCCCCGGCAGGGTGGGGTGGCCCCAGGGACGGGGGAGGGACATGCCCCCCCCCACCAGCATCCTGCGTGTCAGACCCTGGATCTTCCCCCAGCTTGCCATGCCCAGGGGGGCGGAGCTACCCTGTTGCCATGGTGCCACAGCTGGCTAGTGATGTCACAAGGCTAGTGATGTCACCGACCTCCCCTAGCCGGCCCCCGGCACCCCCCTGCGGGCAGCGGGCGGGCGCCCCGGGCGGGAGCTTCTCCGGCCCTGCTCCGGGCTTCTCGCGGCGCTGCGGGGAACCCAGCCACGGACGACGTCTGCAGGCCTGGGGGGCAGGGCTGGGGGGCAGGGGGGCACTGACAGGGGAGACTGGTTTTCCAAGGGGGGTGCTGGGGGGCAGTGCTGAACCACCCCCCCCCCCAGTTCACCTTGACATGACCCCTGGCATGAAGATCATGACTTCTTTCCTTCCCCCCACACTTTGCCCCTAACTCCTAACTCACGCCAACCCTGCAAAGGATTCTGGGATTGTCAGGCCTTGGCAGCCACCCTTCCCCCCCCCCCCCTCCCCTGGTGACCCTCCAAAATGGTATTGAAGAAAATTTACAGAAAAAGAAAGAAAGAATATTTACAAAGAAAGAAAGAAAGAACATTTACAGAAGAGGCCCTCTCATGAGTCATGAACGTTGAACCATGAACATGAATTGGCCATTGTAAATATAAAACCATATTACTAGCTAAGCACTTCAAATGCATATTTGCTTACTCATAATCTTTGATGAGAAAGAATTTCTCCTGTGAACATTAACAAGAAGCATTGCTAACCTCTGCCATCCTTTAGTCGCCCTCAGAAAATCAGGAGATTTGCCTAAAAATCACAATTTAAAAAAAGACTCACTATTTGGCTTTCTGCTGTTTGAGCCTTTTGAATGTTTCTCCGCAACCCAAGATGCTAGAACGCTAGCGAGTTGTTTAAAAGAAACGCTGGCCTTTCCCCACAAAGAATCACCTTAATTTTCCAACACCAAATACTGCCAAGATCAAATCGCGGGCCGACAGTTTGAGACGGTAGCAATGTCGAGGGTGAAAATGAGGCTTTTTTGCCGCTGTAGAAGCTGGAAGGAGAGGATTTTACTTTCTAGCAAGATGTTTTCTCTTTTCACCCAAGGCTGTCGTGGTTCCAAAGCCAAGAAAATGTGGAGTAGACAAAGATTAAAACATCCAGAATAAATGATCTCAGATAATCCACGTTTCTCCTGTTGCGATTCTGCCCATGTTTGCACGCCAGACTTGGTTAGAAAATCACTCACCTCCGAAAAAATATCTCTCTGGTTTTCAAACATGAAACCCACTGTTCAGAAAATTGTCCCGGGATGGTTTTTGCAGAACAAAGTTGGGGATTGCAAAACTTTGTGCAGAAAAATAGCAGGTTTTTCATTAAAAGGAAAGGCTTCCAATCCTTCACCATTTCCAGGCTCGAAAACCACCTGCTGGAAAACGGGGCATTTCGAACGGAGAAAACTTTGGGGAGGCAGAATTAGGCTTCTCATAAACCTTTTGACAGACGGTCTTGGGGTTGTCTTCAAGCAAAAGAAACGCCAGCGTCTCCGGCTTTTCAAAACAGCAACTCGTTGGCTGGGAAGGGGAGATTATGTGTTCGGCCACTTGGTCGGCTTTGGTTGTTCCTGTGATGTCTGCAGGAAACACTTGGGGGTTTTCCCCCCGAAGGACAAGTCCCCAAAGGCTGGGAGGGGATTGGAAAGCAGCCCCCTGGTACAAAGAAACTCAACCCAATGACAGAGGCGACCCGGCCCAGTTTGCATCCCTGATCTGAAAAAGCCCACTCTGATTCTGGAGCAAACGCAGGGGGGAATATTGGGCGGGGAAAGGAGCTGAAACCCACACAAAGGGCATTTCTTTTCAGCCTAGCTCCAGCACAGCCATCGGGACTGGCTCGGGGTATAAAGGGGGGCACAGCAGAAGGCGAGGGGGGATCACGTCAGAAACGGGGGGCAAATTCCCTCCGGACGGGGCTTTGGTGAGTTGGGATGTGGCCACTCGGCCAGGGGCCTTGTGGGGGTGAATAAGGGAAATCCCTGCACCCAGAGGGAGGCCGTGGTGGGACCCCATTCGGGGGGGAGGGCGATTGGCTACAGGAGGGGCCCCGGGGCTGGGAGTCAGTGGGTATGGGGAGAGGCCCCCTTACCGGAGCAGGGTGAGACAGAGCCAGCGCAGAGCCATGGGGCCAGGGAGCTGGGGGGCCCAGAGTGAAACCCCTTGTGGCATAGTGGGGGGTGCCTTGCTGGTTGCTGGGCTTGGGCAGTGGGCTCTGGGTGACCCCCACTGGCGGCTGTTTGTAGCACGGCCCAGCAGGGCAGGGGATGAGTCACTAGGCAAGGGTCCCCCAACCTGTCCGACGGGTCGCCTCCCAGGGAGAGAGACAAAGGGAGGAGGGCGAGGGCAGCCCCTGGCTGGGGGGCAGGGCTGGATGAGAGTTTTTGGTTTCTGTCTGGTATCATGGAGGAAGCAGCCTAAGCAAGGGGGCTGGGATTTAGGGGCCCAGTCTCCCCCATCTCAAGGGGGGGCTGAGGCATCCTAGGCCTGGCCCGTAACCAGATGACATCTGTGCTGTGCTGTATCCTGAAGAAGCAATAAACTCCCTCTATGCTACTGGCTGGGGGAGTCTGTTCGTGCCACTCCGGGGGTGCAGGAGACGGGGGAACCCCGACGCGTCGTCACACTGGTGTCAGAAGCGGGATGCTCTGTACCCCGTGGACGGAGCGTCCAGCAGCGAGTGACGAGGCGCAGTAGAAGAAAGGGGCTTAGAGCCAGGCGTGCTGGAGACAGAGCGAAGCAGGTCCTGGGAATCGGGGGGCGCTACAGCACTAGACCGGTGAGTCTGCACCGAGGGGACCAGCGGGGAGATGGCCCACGCCCAGCTCTTGAAGGCAGAGCTGGTGAGGCTGTGCAGAGAGAGGGGCCTGCCCGTGAGAAAAGCGACCAAGGCCCAGCTGATTGCCCGGCTGGAAGAGAATGACCAGCCACAGGGCCGGGACCCTGTCCCAGTGGGGAGCAGCCAGACCCCCCCGGGAGCGTCTCAGGCTCCCAGAGGGGGCAGAGGACTGAAGCCCGCCGGGGAGATGGGACGGCCTCCCAGGGAAGCCCTGCCAGCTGCAGTTCGTCCAGGGCAGGGTCCAGCCCAACAGAGCTCCAGCGGCTGCAGATCGAGCTGCGGATGAAGGAACTGGAAGTCCAGGACCGTAGAGAGCAGCGACAGCATGAGCTGGCCATGGCAGAGCGGAGAAGCGTTAGGGCCCCGGCTGCGCCGAGTGCGGACGGGCCCCAAGGGCCCAGAGCGGCCAGACGCTTGGAGAAGCTCGTGGTGGCCCAGCTGAAGGACGTGGGTGACATAGACGGGTTCCTCAGCTCCTTTGAGAGGGCCTGTGGACTGCAACGGGTCCCCCAGCTGACTGGCTACAGGAGCTCATCCCCGCACTGAACCAGGAGGCTGTCGGGGTGCTCAATCAGCTGGAGGACCTACAGCCAGGTGATTACAAACGGGTCAAGGAGGCCCTGCTGCACAAGTTCGGGCTGACCCCCGAGACGTAGAGGAAGAAGTTCGGGGGGGGGTGCAGAAGGGGCCACGGGAGACCCATGTGGATCTGGCCTCCCGTCTGGCGCAATCCTGCCGCAAGTGGGTGTCTGGAGTCGGAGCCCAGACCGCAGAGGACCTGCTCAAGCTGGTCATGCTGGAGCAGTTCTATGAAGCCTGCACACCCAGCCTGAGGCTGTGGCTCAAGGACCGGAGGCCAGAGGACCCCCAGGAGGCCGGGAGGCTGGCGGACGAGTTCACAGAGAGCCGGTCCGGGTGTGAACGGGAGTCCCGGAGAGAGAGGGAATCGCGCAGAGACCGGTTCGCGGCTGAGCGACGGAGAGAGTCATCTACAAGGCAAGCCCAAGAGACAAGTCGTCTGCACCCCAGAGAACCCGCCAGGGCCCGGGCAGAGCCGGCCCAAAGGGGCCCGCAGGACATAACTTGCCATCGCTGCGGGCAAAAAGGCCACAAGAGGGCTCAGTGCACCAGGCACCAGGGCCTGGGATTTCCCAGGGTTAACTGGCTGGGGCTGGGGGAAGGGCAGGCTGCCCCAGAGGCAGGGGCCGGCAGGCAAACCTCAGCTCAGAGTGGGGGGAAGGATTCTCAGTGCACCCCCTCTGGGAGGTCTGACCCTCGGGGGGCGGATTTCTCCATGTACAGGGTAGAGGCAGGGTGGCCCCTGCAGAGTGAGAGCCTCGTGCCCCTGCAGGTGGGTGGCAGGGAGGTGACGGGTTTCTGGGACACGGGGGCGGAGGTGACGCTGGCCCGGTCCAAGGTCGTAGCCCCAGACCACATGGTGCCCAGCACTCAGCTGACCCTGAGGGGCATAGATGGGACCCCGTTTAAGGTGCCCGTAGCCCGGGTGCATCTGAAATGGAGGGCCAAGGAGGGCCCCAGGGAAGTGGGGGTCACCAGCACTTGCCCATGGAGGTGCTGATGGGGGGGGACCTAGAGGAGTGGCCAGATGGACCCCACAGGGCCCTGGTCACCGCCCGTAGCCAGAGCCAGCGAGGGGCTGGCGACCCTGACCCAGGGGAGGGCTCCCTGCCAGGGGCTCAGGGCCCCATCCCAGGGGACACGGGATCCAGCCAGGCTGGGACTCCGGACCTAGGCCAGGGCGGGGAGCAGGTCCCGATCCCTGTCCCAGCGGCTGAATTCCAGGCTGCGGTGCAGGCAGACCCCTCCTTGCGGAGGCTGAGGGACCAGGCTGGCCTCCGTGCAGCTCAGCCCCTGGGGAGAGGTGGCCAGGAGAGGTTCCTGTGGGAGCGGGGATTCCTGTTCCGGGAATGGCTTCCCCCCAGGGAAGCTGGGAGTATGGAGGGTCCAGAGGCAGCTGGTCGTCCCCCGAAAGTATCGCCACAAGCTGCTGTATCTGGCCCACGACGTCCCCTTTGCGGGCCACCAGGGGATCCAGCCTCCGGCCGAGGCTGCTCCAACACTTCTACTGGCCGGGGATATTTGCGGCCGTGCAGCGGTACTGCCGGTCCTGCGACTCCTGCCAGAGGGGGGAAGGCCCAAGGTGAGGAAAGCTGCTTGGGGGCCCCTACCTCATATAGAGAAGCGGTTCCGGAGGGCAGCATTAGAGGCAGTGGGGCCTGTCGGCCAGGTGACCCGACGGGGAACAAATACATCCTGGGAGCCGTGGATACGGCCACCCAGTACCCCAAGGCCGTGGCTCTGCCCTCTAGCGAGGCAGACACGGTGGCAGACGCGCTGCTGGCCATTTTCAGCAGGGTGGGGTTCCCCCAGGAGGTCCTCACGGACCGGGGGTCCCACTTCATGTCGGCCCCGCTCCGGTGCTTGTGGGAGAAGCACGGGGCCCGGCTCACCTGGACCCCGGAGTATGGCGCTCGGCCCAGCGGGCTGGTGGGGAGGCTCATGGGGACGCTAAAGCAGATGCTGGAGGCCTTTATGCTCCAGCACCTGCAGGACTGGGACAAGTACCTGCCCCCCCTGCTGTCTGCACACGGGGAGGTGCCCCGAGGGTCTGCCAAGCTCTCCCGGACCGAGCGGGGGGTGCAGAAGGGGGAAGGACCCCCTGGGCTTGCTGAGAGAGTTATGGGAGGGGGAGACCTCCCTGGATGGGGGTGGAAGACGTCCTGGCTTTCCGGGAAAGGCTCGCCGAGCTCGTGGGCCCGGCCAGAGAGACCCTGGCCAGAGCTCAAGGGCAGTGGAAGGGCTGGTACGGCCGCAGAAGACAGGCCCGTGCCGGTCCCCCCGGAGCTGTGCAGCAACCGGACAGGGGGGAGCCGGCTCCTGCAGGGCATCGCCGCGGCCGGCCCAAGCCAAGGGGAGCGCCAATGTCACCGCTGCAGCTTTCCCGGGCAGGGGACCCGAACTTCCCTAGGCCACAAGCGGAGTGACCCTGCTCAGTTCGCTCTCGGAGGAGGGACAGCTGTGGCGTGGTGGGGGTGCATTGCTGGTTGCTGGGCAGTGGGCTGTGGGTGACCCCCACTGGCGGCTGTTTGTACCACGGCCCAGCAGGGCAGGGGATGAGTCACTAGGCCAGGGTCCCCCAACCTGTCCGACCGGTCGCCTCCCAGGGAGAGAGACAAAGGGAGGAGGGCGGAGACCTGGCTGGGGGGCAGGGCTGGGAGAGAGTTGTAGTTTCTGTCTGGAATCCTGAAGGAAGCAGCCTAAGCAAGGGGGCTGGGATTTAGGGGCCCAGTCTCCCCCATCTCAAGGGGGGCTGAGGCATCCTAGGCCTGGCCCGTAACCAGATGACATCTGTGCTGTGCTGTATCCTGGAGAAGCAATAAACTCCCTCTGTTCTACCTGCTGGTGGAGTCTGTTCGTGCCACTACGGGGGTGCAGGGAGTCGAGGGAACCCCGACGCATCGTCACACCCCGACGCCGCAGGGTGGCAGCATCCAGCCAGCCCCCACCGGACATGAGTCATGCAAAATAGAGAGAGCGGGGCCGGCGGGGCCCAGAGAGGAACGCCCATGCTGGGCCGGAAACCTGCCTCCGGCTGGCCACCCTGCCCTGCCGCGGCCCCCCGGCCCTGCCCCCCTACCATGCCCCCCCAGAGACCTGCCCCCCAGCCCTGCCCCTCTGACATGCCACAGCCCCCCAGCCCTGCCACCCCACCCTGCTGCTGCCCTTCACCCCACCGCAGCCCCTGCCCCCCAGCCCTGCCATACTGCTCTGCCGTGGCCCCCCCAGCCCTGCTCCCCCAGAGCTCTGCCCCCTGCCCTGCCATCCCATCCTGCCACGGCCCCCCAGCCCTGCCTCCCCCAGAGACCTCTCCCCCAGACCTGCCCCCCCACCCTGCCACAGTCCCCTCACCCCACCGCAGCCCCTGCCGCCCAGCCCTGCCATACTGCCCTGCCGTGGCCCCCCAGGCCCTGCCCCCCCTGAGCCCTCCCCCCCTGCCCTGCCCCCCCGCCTGCTGCGGCCCCTCACCCCACCGCAGCCCCTGCCCCCCAGCCCTGCCACTGCCCCCTCACTCCACCGCAGCCCCTACCCCCCCGCCCTGCCACAGCCCCTCACCCCACCCCAGCCCCTGCTAACCCAGGCCTGCCCCCCCACAGCCCTGCCAGTGCCCCTCCTTCCCGCCCTGCAGCCCCTGCCCGGCGCAGAGAGCTGGCCCCACGCCCAGCCCCGGGCTGTGTGTGATGCTCAGGGCCGGGGGCAGTGCTGGGAGGGGCAGGGCCGGGCCGGGTCTCTCGGCTTTGAGCTCATTTCTCGGCACCGGGACTTTGTCCGGTGTAAACCGAGTTGCTCCAGGAAGCAGCATGAGGAAAAATATTTGGTTGGGGCCCAAGGTAAAAGATCAGGTGCTTGGCGGGGGGGGGGGGGGGGGAGCTGGCTCTCACCCAAGTCTCTGCACCTCCTCCCCACATCCCCCCCCCCCAGGACTGCTGGGCTCGCGCCCCTGCTCTGGGAGGGGATGGGGGGTCCAGTGGTCAGCGCTGGAGGGGGCGTGCCTCAGTTTCCCCCGTGGAGGGGATTTTCCCAGGTGCGGGGAGGGGCCACAGGGGAGGCCCTGAGGCAGGAGGGGCCCCACCCAGCCCCACCCGCCTGCCTGGTTATAAGGCCGGGAGCGTGAGTCACCAGAGTCCCAAAGCCTCCATCTACCACCGCCCCCCAGCATGATCCCCCGCGGGGCCCTGGCCGGGCTGCTCTGCCTGGCGCTGGCTGGTGCCTTCCGCCCCAACCCCGAGTCCGGGGGCATCGCGCCGGGGGACTTCACCGACGCCTCCATCACCGAGCGGGGCGCCCTGCGGGCCGTGGCCTGGTTCCTGGAGAGGAACCCGCCCCCCGGCCGGCCCCCCCTGGCCCCCGGCTCGCTGGAGAACCTGGAGCCCCTGACCGCCAGCCGGCTCTTCAAGGCCTACTACCAAGGTGGGGTGAGAACCCAGCCCCCCCGCTCTGACCACTAGCCCCTACTGCCCTGCCAGGGCCGGGAGAGACCCCAGGAGTCCTGGCTCCCAGCCCCCCTGCTCTAACCACTAGCCCCATCCCCTCCCACAGCCAGGGGGAGACCCCAGGAGTCCTGGCTCCCAGCCCCCCTGCTCTAACCACTAGACCCCACTCCCCTCCCAGAGCCAGGGGGAAACCCAGGTGCCCTGGGTCCCAGCCCATCCCCCCCCAACCACTCGTCCCCACTCCCCTCCCAGAGCCAGGAGGAGACCCCAGGAGTCCTGGCTCCCAGCCCCCCCTGCTCTAACCACTAGCCCCCACTCCCCTCCCAGAGCCAAGGGGAGACCCCAGGAGTCCTGGTTCCCAACCCCCTGCTCTAACCACTAGCTCCTACTGCCCTGCAAGACCAGGAGAGACCCCAGGAGTCCTGGCTTCCGGCCCCCGGATGCTCTAACCACTAGGCCCCACTCCCCTCCCAGAGCCAGGGGGAGAACCCAGGTGCCCTGGCTCCCAGCCCGCCCCCCCCCTCTAACCACTAGCCCCCACTCCCCTCCCAGAGTCAAGGGGAGACCCCAGGAGTCCTGGTTCCCAGCCCCCTGCTCTAACCACTAGCTCCTACTGCCCTGCAAGACCAGGAGAGACCCCAGGAGTCCTGGCTTCCGGCCCCCGGACGCTCTAACCACTAGCCCCCCGCTCCCTTCCCACCCTACCCTCTGCTCTGTCTCTGCAGCCGAGGTCTCTGCCGGGCGGCTGCTGGAAGCCATCCAGAAATCATTGAGGGGAACAACCAGGTGGAGATTTATCACCTGGAGGACAGCAGCTTCCACTTCCACTGCGAGGAGATTGCCCGAGGTGGGGCGCGGGCCGGGGGGGAGGCCAGGCCGGGGGGCAGGGAAGGGAGGGGCTGCATTTCTGGGAGCTGAGCGGGGTGCTCGGGGCCTCGGGGGTTCAGGAGGGCTCCGGCCCATTACCCAGGTGGGGGGATCTGGGGGGCTCAAGAGGGTCTCGGGGGGGGAATCGGGGGATGAGCCAGGGGGCGGGCGGGTTTCGGGGGAGCTTTGGGCCTTCCCAGCAGCTGGGCGGCGGGGAAGGGCTGGAGAGGTTTTGGGGGAGCTCCCAGGAGGCTCCAGGGATGTAGGGGGGTTGGAGGGCAATGGGGGCACCAGGGGGCTCCAGGGGGGCTCCAGGGGGCTCAGCCCAGCCACCAGGCAGGGAGGGAGCTGGGGGCTCCAGGTGGGGAGAGGGCTGGGGGGCTCAGGGAGGATTCTGGGGGGCTCCAGGGGGGTTCTGGGGAGCTCCGGGCAGGGAGGGGGTTGGGGGGGGGCTCCGGGGGGCTCCAGGCAGGCTGTGAGCCTGCGGTTCCTTGCAGGGGTGTCCCAGCTACGGCTGCTGCGCGATGCGGCCGTGGGGGCCCTGGGCAACGCCACGACGCTGGCGGCGCTGCAGTCGGCCCGGAGCGGCGCCGGGAAGGCCCTGCACGTCCTGCAGCAGTTCTACAGCAACAGCAACTGGGCCGAGCTGGGCCAGGCCGAGCCCTACGCCTACCTGGGTGAGACCCCCCTGGCCCCCCACACCACCCACGCGTGGAGACCCCCCCCATCCAGAGACCCCCCCCAGCCCACGGCCAGCCCCCCAATCCAGGGAGGGGCCCCCATCCCACAACTGGCCCCCCCAATTCAGAGAGGGCCCCCCAATCCCACAACTGGCCCCCCAATCCAGTGAGGGCCCCCCAAATCCCACAACTGGCCCCCCAATCCAGTGAGGGCCCCCCCAATCCCACAACTGACCCCCCAAATTCAGGGAGGAGCCCCCCAATCCCACGACTGGCCCCCCCAATCCCACAACTGACCCCCAAATCCTCTGGCTGGCCCCCCCAATCCAGAGGGAGGGCCCCAAAACCCACATCTGACCCCCCAATCCTCTGGCTGGCCCCCCCAATCCAGAGAGAGGGCCCCAAATCCCACAACTGGCCCCCCAATCCAGAGAGGGCCTCCCAAATCCCACAACTGGCCCCCAAATCCTCTGGCTGGCCCCCCCAATCCAGAGGGAGGGCCCCAAATCCCGCAACTGGCCTCCCAATCCAGTGAGCGCCCCCCAAATCCCACAACTGGCCCCCAAATCCTCTGGCTGGCCTCCCCAATCCAGAGAGGGGCCCCCCCATCCCACAACCAGCCCCCAAATCCAGGAAGGGGCCCCCCAATTTCCCCAACTGGCCCCCAATACAGAGAGGGGCCCCCAATCCCACGACCGTCCCAAAATCCTGAGACTGCCTTTGCCAATCCTAAAATCACCTCCCAAAATCTCACGATGTTTTTTAAAGATTCTATGGGGTGGCAGGGGGGGTCAGCCAGTCCGATGCTGTTTGGGCACCCCCTTCCCCAGGGCTGGGAGCCACAGGCCTTTCTCCCTCCCCCCCCCCGCATCTGCCCAGCTCCTACCCAGCTGTTAATCCTGTCCCCACTAGGTCAGCCCCCCATTAGCCCCCCCACCCTCCGTTCCCCCCCATCGGCTCAGGCCCCCCCATGACAACCCCCAGCCTCACTTCTGCTCCCCCCCATTTCTATCTGAGCTGAACTTTCTCTGCCCACCTGGGGAGGAGCCGCCGTGCATGACCTGGGATGTGGCGGCCCGGGGGGGGGGGGGGTAAATCCTGTTCAGTGGGGAACCCCACAAGCCCCTCCCCCCCATTGCTGGAGCCCAGGCTGGGCGGCATCGCACCCCCAAACACCAGGCCCCACATGCCCACCGGGAGCCCACAGCCAGAGGGGTCCCCGCACCCCACGGCCGGGACAGGCCCACCCAGGGCGGGGACGGGCTGGCTCGGGGGGGGGCAGGAGGGGGCAGTGACAGGATCCTGACCCCTCTCCCCCCCCACGCAGTTGATGCCTCCAGCTCGGCCTTCCCCGCGGCGCCACCCGCCACGCCGACGTGCAAGGACTGCGCTAAGCAACCGGGGTGAGGCCTTGGGGGGGAGAGGGGACCCCCGGGGTCTAACCGGGGGGCGATGGGTGTGGGGAGCAGAGAGGGATGGGGCGGGGGAACCAGGTTGGGGTTTGACAGGGAGGCTGGGCTGCAGGGAGGGGGGGAGCAGGGCCGGGGGGCTGGTCTGGGGGGAGCAGAGGGGGGCGGGGCAGGGAGTGCTGGATTCAGGGTTTGGCAGGGAGGCTGGGCTGCTGGGAGGGGGGGAGCAGGGAAGGGGGGGCTGGGCATGCTGGAAACCCCCCTAAACATTTCCTTCGTTGTTCCCCCCCAGCGGCCCCTACCTCTGCCAAGCCAACCTGCTGGTGAGCGACATGATCACCAGCGGGTACAAGCTGTCGGACACCTGCCGCAGGAAACCCAAGGGTGAGCCGTGGCCCTGTCCCCCCCACCCTGCCCTGCCCACCCCGCGCTCACCCGCCCGCCCTCTCCGCCCCAGGGAAGTGCGGCCACGGGGGGCGCAACGACGTGACCCAGAACGTCTCCCCCACTGGGGGCATCAACAAGGAGACCTCGGACCCCCAGCTCTCCCCCCACCACCACCTGCACCGCCAGGCCGCGCAGCTCGCCATCCAGGCCACCCGGGACTTCTTCGTGGGGCCAGGTGAGAGCCCCAGGCCTGCCGGCGCCCGCCCCCCCACCGCCCGCTCCCACTCCCGCCGCCCACTCCCGCCGCTCGCTCCCACCTCCCGCTGCCTCCTCCCACCACCCACTCCCCCTCCTGCCGCCCACTCCCGCCGCTCGCTCTCACCGCCCGCTCCCGCTCCCGCTCCCACCGCCACCGCCTGCTCCCGCCTCCCGCTCCCCCTCCCACCACCCGCTCCCGCCACCCGTTCCCACTCCCATGCCCCATCCCGCTCCCACCACCCTCTCCCGCTGCCCGCTCCCACCATCTGCTCCTGCTGCCCGCTCCCGCCACCCGTTCCCACACCCGCTGCCCACTTCCGCTGCCCCCCCGCCACCCACCCCTGCTCCCACTGCCCATTCCCACTCCTACGTCCCCTCCCGCTCCCACCGCCCACTTCTGCTCCCGCTACCCCCTCCCGCCACCTGCTCCCACCTCCCGCTCCCGCCCCACCTGTGACGTAGTGGGGGTGCTGTCTGCTCTTGTGATCCTATGCTGCTTTGTGTCTGTATCTGTGCAGGGCCCCGCAGGGAATGGGGGTCTCCTGAGACACGTCGGCCATGGCCCAGCTGCTTCTCACCTGGCCAGGGGAAGGAGTTGGAACAAAGGAAGGGGGTTGGCTGCCCGGGGGGAGTGAGTGACCAGTGTCTGGGGGTTGGGGTCTGGGCTGGGGGAAGCATGAGGAGAGCAGACTAAGTCCAGGACAGGGGGGTTCAGGGGCCTGGGAACCCCCCCCCCCCAAGAGGACTAAGGCTCTGCCCTGGCTCCAGTGGCAACGTCGAGACGTATCTCTGAGAAGCAATAAAACCTTCCACTCTACTGGCCAGCTGAGAGTCCCCTCTGGCTGCGGATGGGGGGCAGGGTCGGGGGGCTCCCTGATGCGCCGTCACACTGGCCCTGCCAGCACCGCCCGCTCCCGCCCGCCCCCCCAACTCCTGAGCTGTGTGGGTCCTGCAGGCTCCGGGCTCCTGGCCCAGGTGGGCTCGGCCGCTTTCCGGAAGCTGTTCAACCTGGCCGGCTACTCGCTGACCTTCGCCATCGACACGACGGGCAGCATGAGCGAGGACATCGCCCAGGTGCAGCGGGTCTGCCTGGCGCTCATCCGCCAGTACGTGGGCTCGGCCGACGCCCCCCACAACTACGTGCTGGTGCCCTTCAACGACCCGGGTACGTCCCCCCTCCCCTCCCCCCGCGACCCAGGTACGTCCCCCCCTGCCCCGCAGCCCCCTGGGTGCCCCCCTCACCGCCCCTCTCCCCCCAGATGTGGGGCCCGTCTATGCCACGCAGGACGTGGGGCAGTTCGAGGCGGCCATCGCCGGGCTGAAGGTGGACGGCGGCGGGGACTGTCCGGAGCTGGCGCTGAGCGGGCTGGAGCTGGCGCTGCGGGCCAGTGAGCCCCGGTGAGTCCCCCCCACCCCCCAAAGCCCTTCTCTCCAGTGCCCCACTGCCCCCGCGAGCCTCTGCTCCCCTCAGCCCCGAGCCCCCCAAAATCCTTCCCCTCCCCCCTCCCCCAGACATCACCCCAGCCCCCCAACCCTGGTCCTCATCAGACCTCACCCCCTACCACCCTGGACTCCCAAAACTCCACCCAGCCCCCCCAAACCCCTGCTCCCCCCCCAGTGCCCCAAGCCCCTCAAAACCCTTCCCAGCCCCCCCAAAACCCTGCTTCCCACCAGCCCCATCCCCAGCCCCTCTAGCTCCCCAAGCCTCTGCTTTCCCCCTTTCTCAGGCCAGACCCCCACATCCCCCACCAGCCCCCCCTTCCTAGGCCAGCCCCTCCCCCCACCTCACCTCTGCTCCCTGCCCCCCTCCCAGCTCCAAAATCTTCCTCTTCTCGGACGCGGGGGCCAAGGACCAGGCCCAGCTGGACCAGATCAAAGTGCTGCTGGAAACCACCCGCAGCCAGGTCAACGCGCTGCTGACGGGGTACTGCGCCCCCTCCGGTGCCCCCGGTGAGATGGGGCAAGGGGCTGCACTTGGGGGGCAGGGAATGGGGCAAGGGGCTGCACTCGGGGGCAGGGAATGGGGCAGGAGGCTATACTTCAGAGGCAGGGAATGGGGCAGGGAACTGCACTCAGGGGCAGGGAACGGGGCAGGGGGCTGTACTAGGGGGCAGGGAATGGGGGGCAGGCAATGGGGCAAGGGAATGGCACTTAGGGGGCAGGGAATGGGGCAGGGGACTGTACTTGGGGGCAGAGAATGGGGCAGGGGGCTGCACTCGGGGGGCAGGCAATGGGGCAGAGGAATGGCACTTGGGGGGCAGGGCCCTTTCACTGAGGTCCTTCCCTCCCCAGCTGGGAACGTCTTCGAGGAGCTGGCGGCCTTCTCGGGGGGCTACTTTGTGCTGACCACCAAGAGCCAGCTCCCGGGGGTGCTGGGGGTCATGGAGCTGGCCCTCAATGCGGCCCCCGTCACGCTCACCCGGGCCCAGGTGCGGGGCTCCAGCTTCTCCTTCCCCGTGGACGAGGCCCTGAGCGAGCTGTCCGTCTCTGTGCGCCGCCCGGGCGGTGGCGGCTTCTCCGTCACCCTCCAGCAGCCCTCAGGTAGGGGGCGCCCTCCCCCGCCCTCTCCCACCTCCCACGGCACCCCTGTTATAGGCGGCTGTTTGCCCCGGTGCCGCGCCCCAGAGATGGCTGCATCTCAGCACCAGGCGAGGGGCCTCTGGGGAACCAGCCTCATCTCAGAGCCGCGGGAGGGGTCTCCGGACACCCTGCCATCCCCCACCTGGTTCTCAGCCCACCCCCATGCCCATGTCGCCCCCCCCCCCCCACCACAGGCTCGCCGCCGGCCGGCGTGGAGTCAGTGATCGACACGGCCCTGCACAAGGTCCTGAAGCTGCCACGCGTGGAGGCTGCAGGGACCTGGACGGTGATGATCAGCCCCAGCGGCATCTACGAGGTGGAGATCGGGGGCAAGAGCCTGCTGGACATGTCCGTGCAAATCCTGGAGCGACGCCAAGATCTGGTGCTGCCCATCCAGGGCCGGCCCGTGCGAGGTAAGGACTGTGTGAGGTGAAGCCCATGTGAGATAACACCCATACAAAGTGATATCCGTGCAAGACTATGCCCGTGCAAGGCAACACATGTTTGAGGCAACACCCGTGCAAGGCGATGCTTCTGCAAGGTAATGCCTGTGCAAGGCGATGCCTATGCAAGGTTGCCCTTGTGCGAGGTAACAACCATGCAAAGTGGTATCCATGCAAGACAATGCCCGTGCAAGGCAACACACATGTGAGGCAACACCCATGCAAGATCCAGTGCAAGGCGATGCCCATGCAAGGTGCCACTCGTGTGAGGTAACACCTATACAAAGTGACCTCCGTGCAAGAGGATGCCCATGCAAGGCAACACACGTGTGAGGCAACACCTGTGGAAGGCGCTGCTTGTGCAAGGTAATGCCGGTGCGAGGCAATGCCCATGCGAGGTGCCACTCGTGCGAGGTAACACCCATGCAAAGTGACATCCATGCAAGGCAATGCCCATGCAAGGAAACACACGTGCAAGGCAATAGTTGTGCAAGGTAACACCCATGCGAGGCAATGCCCTTGCGAGGTGCCACTCGTGCGAGGTAACACCCATGCAATGTGACATCCGTACAAGGCAATGCCCATGCAAGGCAACACCCGTACAAGGCGATGCTTGTGCAAGGTTATGCCCATGAGGCAATGCCCGTGAGAGGTGCCACTCGTGCGAGGTAACACCAAGCGGAGCATGCTGGGGGGCTCCCTGTCCTGCCAGCCGCACTGACCCACATCTCCCCCTCAAGGGACGGATTACATTGCCTCAGCCAAGCTGCTGGGTGAGACCCCGGGCACCCGCCTGGACCGGATCCTGGTGCTGGACAGCTCCGGCCGGCAGGTGGGCACCGTGCCCCTGAACCAAACCACGGACGCCAACGGCAACCTGCTGGCCTGGGCACCCATCAGCTTCCAGCTGCCGGTAGGGCCCTTCCCCCTCCCCCCCCGCCAGCACACCGGTGCCCCCTCCCCCGGCCAGGGGCCCCCCTCACCTGTCCCCTCTGCCCCCCACAGGCCACGGTGCTGGGCGTGGAGGGGCTGACGGGCACGGGGCAGCCCTTCTCCCGCCTGCTGCCCGAGCCCCTGGCCACCGAGTCCGTGCAGGTCCGGCCCCTGCAGGGGCAGAACGGTGAGTGCCCCCCTGGGGGGGGACCCTTCTCCCCCGTTGGCCATCGCCCCTCCCCACTGTCAGCTCCCAGCCCATACCAGGCCCCTCCCTCACACTCCCCCCATAGCCCTTCCCTGCTCTAACCACCCCCCCCCCCGACCCCACGCCCCTTCCCCAGCCACAGAGAAAACCCAGGAGTTTGGGCTCCTTCAAAGCCTTGTCTAACCGCTCAGACCCACCTCATGGCCCCACCCCATCGGCCTGGCCCCATTGCCCCTCCCTGAGCCAGCTGGCCCCTCCACGGCCCTCCCTGATACTCCGCCCCACCTCTCCCCCCATAGCCCTACCCACAATCTGCCATGGCCCTTCCCTGATGTCCCACCCCACCTCCCCATAGCCTCTCCCACAAACATCACCACACCCCTTTCCTGATGCCCCGCCCACTGCCCAGTGCTCCGCCCCACCTCTCTCCCCATAGCCCCTCCCCCTCTCCGGTGCTCCACCCCCTTTTTCTCCCCCCTGTCCTCTGCTCACCACCCCTTGGCCTCCCCCCAGGCACCCTGCTGCCGGGCTCCGTAGGGCAGCTCGCCGTGCTGGTGGTGAATGACGGGGCCGAGGCCACATTCACCTTCTCGGTGGCCGACGAGATGGGGCTGCTGCAAAGCTACGACCCACCCAGCCGGCACCTGGGGGCCGGGGATACCGTGGTTCTTACTGGGACGTTCGCTGCCCCCGCCAGCCACACTGGCTTCTCCTCCAGGTGGGTGCCTGGCCTGGGCTCCCCGTGGCCCAGCATGGGGCTCGGGTGTGCCCGAAGGGGGTGGGGAAATTCTCCCCATCCGCAGGAGCTGAAATAAAACACTTGGAGACGTTTTTGTGGGGGGAGGTTGGTAAATTTGCAACATGCACAAAGGGAGAGAAATTCGACTCGTCTAAGAAATTTGAGGTGAAATTGGATCAATTAGAGAATTTTTTTTTAAATTTCACATACTTGGTGCCAATGTAACCAAAATCAGAAGGAGCTTTCGGGGGGTTGACTCAAAATGTTTCCCCAAATCAAGGTCGATTTTTTTGAGGGGTGGGATGTAGACATGCGCAGCTCCAAGATCGGCTGAAGTTTGAATTCGCGGATGAAATTCCCAACGTCACCGCAAACATTTTCAGCACAATTTGGAAAAAGTCCCGGACAAAAGTGTGATGCCGTTTCAGGGTCACAAATTCGCCAGTCCATTCTGTCGCTTGGCGTGGATGAGTGGGAGGGAAACTGAGGAAGTCTTGCTGCTTTCTGGGGAGGTGGGGTTGCTTCAAATTTCTACTTTTTTTCAAGGCAGATTTTTTCCAATTTCAGTTAAAATGTTCCACCAAATTCAAATTTTCAACTAAAACTTTTGGAGAATTCAACAAAAATTCATCAAAACTTTGGATCATTGTTATAAATCAGTTACATGAGGAGGCCCCAAAATTTCACTCCATGCTTTTCAAACCAAATTTGTAACATTTTTTGTGGCATTTGAACCGCTGATGAATTTCCAACCCGTTCCAAGGAGAAATCTTCATGACACTCCAAAAGTTTCCAGCAGGAACTTTTGGCAAAATGAAAACAAATTGAAAAAATCAAGTAAAACAAAATACAACTTTGAATTCCAACTCAGACATTTCAACTCGAATTCTTCGACTGAATTCCAAAACCACCAACCCCCGTTTTCAACGATGTTTCAGCAAACACATTCGGCGAAAGGCCAGCTGAAATTGTTGATGAAATTCAGACTATTTCCACCACAACTGTGTATAAAAACCACAAAAGTTCCGATTGCCAAAACCTATAACTTGGGCAACTTTTCTCCACAACATTTGGTGACTTTTCCTCACAATGTTTTGGTGACTTTTCCTCCAAAACATTCTATTCAAATTTGAAATTTCAGCCGCGATTTTTGACGACGCTCAGATTTTACTGAGCAATATTGTGAAAATTGCAATTTTAAAAATGTCAACACAATTTCAAAATTGCATAAACTGCCTCACAAAAAAAGGTCCAGCTCAAAAAATGGGGAATTCCCAAAAATTGTATATGGAAAACGTCACCTTTAGTGTGTTCAGAATTTGAGGGTTTTTCATCTCAACTTCAATGAGCTCCAATAATGATTCTCCCGATTATGACCTGCAATATTGAATGGGGTTTTAGGCAGCTGTTATGTTCTACGTAACACCGGCTCGGGTGCGATCCTCTAACCCAAACACCCTATGTACATTTGCCCCCTCCCCCACCTCTCCCCAGCATCGCCACGTTTACGGCCCGGAGCTCGTCAGCTAATAATTATGTCAAGATCCCCATTCTGGTGGTACCAGAAGAAGCTGTGGTAAGTTCACCTCAGAGGCAGCGGTTGCGTTGGGTTGGTGGCGGCCCCCTCCCATCGATGGCCAATAATCGACTAACGATGGCCAATTCTCAATGGTGTCTAAATGATCGGTCACCATTCAGCACGCACGATGGGGATCTCCTGGCCAATCACGTGCCCTGGCCAATGAGAAGTTGACCGGGTGGCTGGTTATTGGGCGTTGATGAACTATTGAGAACTAATGGCCAGTCGGAGGGTTCCATAGCCATGTGTTGATCACCGGCCCTTAGCTGTGGCTCTCTGCCAGCCAGCTACGAGTGACCAAACGCCGGGTATCAATTCTGGTTCCCTGTCATTACCACTGGACTGCACGTCCTGGGTGGACGTTTGGTATGTCTCGACCACAGAGATGACTGGTGGCCAGAGAGCCAACTCCCAATGTATCTGGTTGATAGTGATTGACTAGTGATCCCTGGTGATTGGTGGCAGGCCGGCCATCCCCAATCTCCAACTATTGATCAGTGATCCCAGTGACTGCCGGCTGGCCGGCAATCCCCAATCTCCAACTATCGATCAGTTATCCCCGTGATTGGCGGCCAGCCGGTGATCCCCAATCTCCGACTATCAATCAGTGATTCCCCGGCGATTCCCAATCTCTGACTATTGATCAGTGATCCCCAGTGACTGGCAGCCGGCCGGCGACCCCCAATCTCCGACTATTGATCAGTGATCCCCAGTGACTGGCAGCCGGCCGGCGACCCCCAATCTCTGACTATTGATCAGTGATCCCCGGTGACTGGCAGCCGGCCGGCGATCCCCAATCTCTGACTATCGATCAGTGATCCCCGGTGACTGGCAGCTGGCCGGCGATCCCCAATCTCTGACTATCGATCAGTGATCCCCGGTGACTGGCAGCTGGCCGGCGATCCCCAATCTCTGACTATCGATC
This sequence comes from Pelochelys cantorii, assembly GCA_032595735.1. Classification (NCBI taxonomy): domain Eukaryota; kingdom Metazoa; phylum Chordata; order Testudines; family Trionychidae; genus Pelochelys; species Pelochelys cantorii. The sequence goes on from CM064345.1 coordinate 13,003,699, forward strand.
AGTGATCCCCGGTGACTGGCAGCTGGCCGGCGATCCCCAATCTCTGACTATCGATCAGTGATCCCCGGTGACTGGCAGCTGGCTGGTGATCCCCAATCTCTGACTATTGATCAGTGATCCCCGGTGACTGGCAGCCGGCCGGCGATCCCCAATCTCTAACTATTGATCCCCGGTGATTGGCGGGTGATCTCAGCAGATCCCTGATCTTCGTCTGCAGGGGCGGCTGATCCCCTTCTGATTGGCTATCCCCGTGCTGCACCCTGCCTGGCGCCCACTTGATCTGAGGGATGATTGATCCTGGTTCTCGAGGCTTCACAGCAGAGTCTCTCTCCCTCCCCCTGAACAGGTGACGGACAGGAAGCCACCGGTTCACGGGCTGTTGGAGTTCTTCATGCCCTGCGTGGGCACCATCCAGCACGAACCCGACTGCGCCCGGCACATCTGGGCGATGAGATTCTACGCGGTAGACGCAGAGAGTTCGGTGACTGTCCGGGTCAAGCCCAACCCCTCGGGGCTCACCTGCCGCCCGCGGGGAGCCACCGCGGACAAGGGCCTCGTGTGCGACTATCGGTGGGTAAGACGGACGGTGCACCTGCAGCCCCTGCCCCCCAGCCCCGCCAGTGTCCCTCACTCCCGGCCCCCAGCCCTGCCCCCCAGCCCTGCCAGTGTCCCTCACTCCCGCCCCCCAGCCCTGCCCCCCAGCCCTGCCAGTGTCCCTCACTCCCGCCCCCCCAACCCTGCGCCCCAGACCTGCCTGTGCCCCTTGCTCCCACCCCGCAGCCCCTGTGCCCCCCAGCCCTGCCTGTGCCCCTCACTCCCACCCCGCAGCTCCTGTGCCCCCCAGCCCTGCCTGTGCCCCTCGCTCCCACCCCGCAGCTCCTGTGCCCCCCAGCCCTGCCTGTGCCCCTCACTCCCGCCCCCCCAGACCTGCCCCCCAGCCCTGCCTGTGCCCCTCACTCCCAGCCCCCCGCAGCCCCTTGCCCCCCAGCCCTGCCTGTGCCCCTCGCTCCCACCCCGCAGCTCCTGTGCCCCCCAGCCCTGCCTGTGCCCCTCGCTCCCACCCCGCAGCTCCTGTGCCCCCCAGCCCTGCCTGTGCCCCTCACTCCCGCCCCCCCGAACTCCCCCCAGCCCTGCCTGTGCCCCTCACTCCCACCCGCAGCCCTGTGCCCCCCAGCCCTGCCTGTGCCCCTCGCTCCCACCCCGCAGCTCCTGTGCCCCCCAGCCCTGCCTGTGCCCCTCACTCCCGCCCCCCCAGAACTGCCCCCCAGCCCTGCCTGTGCCCCTCGCTCCCACCCCGCAGCCCCTGTGCCCCCCAGCCCTGCCTGTGCCCCTCGCTCCCACCCCGCAGCATCCTGTGCCCCCCAGCCCTGCCTGTGCCCCTCACTCCCGCCCCCCCAGACCTGCCCCCCAGCCCTGCCTGTGCCCCTCGCTCCCACCCCGCAGCCCCTGTGCCCCCCAGCCCTGCCTGTGCCCCTCGCTCCCACCCCGCAGCTCCTGTGCCCCCCAGCCCTGCCTGTGCCCCTCACTCCCGCCCCCCCCAGACCTGCCCCCCAGCCCTGCCTGTGCCCCTCGCTCCCACCCCGCAGCCCCTGTGTCCCCCAGCCCTGCCTGTGCCCCTCGCTCCCACCCCGCAGCTCCTGTGCCCCCCAGCCCTGCCTGTGCCCCTCACTCCCGCCCCCCCAGACCTGCCCCCCAGCCCTGCCAGTGTCCCTCACTCCCACCCCCCAGCCCTGCCCCCCAGACCTGCCTGTGCCCCTCGCTCCCATCCCGCAGCTCCTGTGCCCCCCAGCCCTGCCTGTGCCCCTCACTCCTGCCCCCCCAGACCTGCCCCCCAGCCCTGCCTGTGCCCCTCACTCCCGCCCCCCAGCCCTGCCTGTGCCCCTCGCTCCCACCCCGCAGCCCCTGCTTATCCACCCTCCCTCTGTCACCCGTTGCAGCTGGACGTGTTGCTCTCCATACACCGAGGTGCTCGTGAGTGACGAGAATGGAAACGCAGACGCTTTCACCGTGGACTATCGAAACCCCCGTCCCACCGCAGCCTGGTAACCTCCTGGGATGCAGTGGGGGCTGGGTGCACTCGGGTTTGCTGTTCACCCAGCTGGCGTTGTGGTGCTGGGTGCGATTCCACTGTCCTCTGCTGCATTGCAGTGACTCTGTGTGTGCGTGCAGTGTGCATGTGTGTGTGCAGTGCGCATGCAGTTTGTGTGTGTGTGTGTGTGTGCACGTACAGAGTATGTGCGTGTGCGTTCAGTGCGTGTGTGTGTGTGTGTGTGAAGTGTGTGCGTGTGTGTGTGTGCAGAGTGGTGTGTATGTGCATGCAGTGTCCGTGCAGTTTGAGTGTGTGTGTGCATACAGTGTGTGTGTGCAGTATGCGTGTGTGTGCATGCAGTGTGCATGTGTGTGTGTGTGCGTGTGCAGTGTGTGCGCACGTGTGCAGTGTGCAGTGTTTGTGTGCACGCGTGCGGTATATGTGTGCGCACGTGCAGTGTGTGTGCGTGTGTGCACGCGCAGTGTGTGTGTGCAGTGTATGTGCCTGTGCATGTGTGTGTGTGTGTATGTGTGCATGTGTGTGTGTGTGTAGTGTGGTGTGTGTGTGTGTGTGTGTGTGCATGTGTGGGATCGGGGGGGGGGAACTCCTGAGGGGAGGCCCAGGGGGGAGGGCCCAGGCCTGCCTCACCCCTGATGGGGGGGGAAATGCAGCCAGACACAGAGACAGGCCTTGGGCAGGACAGAGCAGGAGGGGGGGCAGCCTGGGGGCTGGGACCAGTTCCTGGGGGGGAGTTAGGAGGAGGGAGCCTGGCTGGCCTGGGGGGGCTGGGCAGGGGCCTGGCTCCGGGCCCCCCTCTCCCCATGCTGGGCTGCGCCGGCTGCTTCCGGCTCCCGTAGCCACAAGTCTGGGACCCAATAACCCTTCTCTTCTACCTGCCGCCAGAGAGTCCCCTCTGGCCACAGGTGGGGAGCAGGGTCCAGGGGACCCCCCCCATAACCTGTGACAGACCCCCCCCAGGGCAGAGCCAATAACCAGCAGGTTAGAGCCAGGCCTCCCCTCCTTATTGTGACTCTCCCCACAGGTGAACAGGGTCCCTGTCCCTCCCCCGGCTCAGCAGGGGACACCCCAGTTCCTGCCCTGCGACCCCAGTGGTCCTGTGGGAACGGCGCCGGTCCAGCAGAGCGTCAGCGGGGCCTTTACACTGTCAATAAATGCAGACACGCCGGGAGCAGAGTCTCTGATCATTCCACTGCCAGGGACCTTCACCCGGCGCTGGGATGCGGCTGGCTCTGGGGTGGGGGGGCTGGTTACACGGGGACCCTCGCCCAGCGCTGGGATGCGGCTGGCTATAGGGTGGAGGGGCTGGTTACACGGGGATCCCTCGCCCGGTGCTGGCATGCGGCTGGCTCTGGGGTGGGGGTACTGCTTACATGGGGACCCCTCGCCCGGCGCTGGGATGCGGCTGGCTCTAGGGTGGGGGGACTGCTTACATGGGGACCCCTCGCCTGGCGCTGGGATGCGGCTGGCTCTGGGGTGGAGGGGCTGGTTACACGAGGATCCCTCGCCCGGCGCCGAGATGCAGCTGGCTCTGGGGTGGGGGACTGGTTACTGAGTGTGACGGGCCGGGTCTGGGCACAGCTGAGGGCGGGGTCTGGGCACAGCTGAGGGCGGGGTCTGGGCACAGCTGAGGGCGTCCGCTCAGGGCAAATTACTCAAACTCAGGGCTCCTTACAGCCCCCAGACTGGAGACCTTCCCAAACAGGCCACAAACCAATCACACAGAGCACTTCAGCTGCCTGCCTGAAGCCTCACGAGCAAAACCCCTCCGACACCCCAGCAATATCCGTGCCCCAGATGGCACCGGGCCTCACACACAGGTGAGGGGTCTTAGAACCCAATCTCACCTTCCCCGAACAAGTTCTGTCCAGTTCCAAGAAACCAGCCACAGATCCCAGGTCAATTTACCCTCTGGATCGTACCCACAAATCACGCTGAGCCAGTCCTTTAGAATCTACCATCTAAAGGTTTATTACTACAAGAAAGAAAAGCATGAGAGTGAGGTTGTTAAAGTATCGTTCATTACATGCACCGAATCTCCCAGTTCTCAGTGCAGGCTGCAGCAGAGATGTTATAGCTGCTGGCTTAAAAGTCCTTGGTGCACATCCTATGGCAGGATCGGTCCACAGTTCTTTCCGGCTCGTGATTCCCTGTGAGGCCGCTTCTGGGGTCAGGAGCAGATCTGAAGACCAAGATGGAGTTGGCCACATGGCCTATTTATACCTCCTTCCTGGTCTCTTCTTGGCTGCAGCAGGTCACCTGGCCCGTGGCCTGTCCCTGTGTCCCCTGCTGGTAGCCCCTAGGTATCAGTCACCATTCTTGAGGTGTGTCCTTGGCCTATAGAGGGCTGTTGTTCCATAGAGACTTGCTCATTAGCATGTCAATGGGCAAACATTCCTGGCCCGTTACTCAACCACATATAGAGAAATATTCAGTATCCATACAAAGTACATGCTTATAACTTCACACACAGACATTATGCAATCACATGAATAGCATATAGACAATCAGAAGAAAGTAAGCTTCTATTTGACACCTCACATGGCCCCCTTTGTGCCACTTTTGGGGTGAACCCCCCCCATGGGTACAGCAGTGACCCGGCTGCTCCCCTCAAAATCCAATAATGTGACACCGGAGGACCCCTTGCCCGGTGCTGGGATGCGGCTGGCTCTGGGGCGGGGAGCTGGTTACACGGGGATCCCTTACCCGGCGCTGGGATGCGGCTGGCTCTGGGGTGGGGGGCCTGGTTACAGGCGGACCCCTCGCCCGGCTCTGGGATGCAGCTGGCTCTGGGGTGGGGGGCCTGGTTACAGGGGGACCCCTCGCCCGGTGCTGGGATGCGGCTGGCTCTGGGGAGGGGGGGCTGGTTACACGGGGACTCCTTGCCCGGCGCTGAGATGTGGCTGACTCTGGGGTGAGGGGGGGCTGGTTACACGGGGACCTCTCGCCTGGCACTGAGATGCAGCTGGCTTTGGGGTGGGGGCCAGCGGCTGCGGAATCACCCAACAGAACAAAACGTCTGAGATCGGCCCAGGCCTTGGGCCGGCACCGATTGCTGTGGGAGGGCGCCTCCTGCTGCCCCAGACTTGTTGCTTGGGGCCCCCCGGCAGGGTGACCCACCCCCCCACCCCCCCGGAGCCAGTAGTTCCGGGAGCCTGCACAAAGGGAAGTGGTCAGTCGGCACAAAGTCAGGCCCCAGCTGCGGAACGGGGAAGTCGCCTGCAGGCTGCCGAGGGGTCGGGGCGTCAGCCCAGACTGCAGGGTCCTGCAGGGGAAACCGAGGCCAGAGCAGACATGAGCTCCCAGCAGAACCTACAAGGTACCGGCCCCGTCTCCCGCCCCAAAACTCCCCTGGAGGCCTGGGACCTGCTCCCCATCCCGGCCTCCCCCGCAATCCACCCCGGATGTCTGGGTCCCATTACCTTGGCTGACCACACTTCCCCCCCACCCCCGCCGGATGCCCACGTCCCCTTCTCCCCCCCCATCACCTCCCCCCAGACATCCGCATTCCCTTCTCCCCACCCTGCCTCCCGGGCGCCCTCAACCCCTTCTCCCCCCCCCTCACCCCTCCAGGTGCCCAAGTCCCCTTCTCCCCCCACCTCCCCACCTCCCCCCCCCCCGCGCCCATGTCCCCTTCTCCCCCCTTCACCCTCCCAGGTACCCATGACCCCTTCTCCCCCCACCTCCCCCCACCCAGACATCTGAGTCCCATCCCCCTCCCATCTTCCCTCAGTGCTCCCCAGACGCCTGGGTCCCATTTCCTGGTTGCACAGGGGCTGGGAGTGCTAGGGGGTCCCTGAGCCCCCCCCAGAGCCCTGGGAATGGGTGGCAGGGGCGGGGCGGTTCTCTGCTCTCGCACAGCCCTGGGCGCTCTCGGTTCCCCCCGCGGGGACGGGGAAATGCAGCAAAAGCGAAACTCAGCCCGGGTCACCCAAAGGGGAAACACAGGGAGGCCCAGAAAGAGGAAGGCCCCCGCCTGGAAAGGGGGCTGGGGGGGGGCAGGGGCTGCAGGGTGGGGTGAGGGGCAGGGATGGGGGGCGGGAGGGAGGGGCACCGGCAGGGCTGGGGGCCAGGGCTGGGGGGCGGGAAGGAGGGGTACCGGCAGAGCTGGGAGGCAGGACTGGGGGGTGGGAATGAGGGGCACCATTGACCCTTTGTCCCCCCCATGCCAGGGGGCAAGGCCTTCGGGGCGCTGAAGGCCCAGCAGGAGGAGGTCCTGGACTCCCTTAATCAGGTAGATGCTGCCCCCCGGCAGGGTGGGGCGGCCCCAGGGACAGGGGAGGGACATGCCCCCCCACCCCAGCATCCTGCGTGTCAGACCCTGGATCTTCCCCCAGCTTGCCATGCCCAGGGGGGGCGGAGCTACCCTGTTGCCATGGTGCCACAGCTGTCTAGTGATGTCATCGGGGGGCATGATGTCAGAGGGAGGGGCGGGGCTGTTGTCACTCGCTCCTGGCTGTGATGTCATCCCCGTGCGGCTGTGATGTCATGCGTGGAACCGGGTGATGATGTCCAACTCAGCCCCCCCTCTCTCTGCCCCCCAACTCTGCCCCCCGCTGGCCCTCTCAATGCTTGCCACCCACCTCCACCCAGCCCCCCCATTTGCCCCCCCCTCCTCTCCTGCCCAGCCCAGCCCCCTCTCTCTGCCCCCCAGGAATTCCTGGGCGACCCCAAATACAGCACGGATGAGGACCTGCTGGAGAAGCTGGAGGCGTTCAAGAGTGAGTGACTCCAAGGGCGGAGGGGGGCTAGTTTGGGGTGAGGCCTGATGCACCTGGGGAGGGGACCAGGGGTCCCAGCTCTCCAGGGCCTGGGGATCGGGGAGGGGCGCTTATCGGGGGGGGACTGGAGATGGAGCAGCAGTGCCCCCTGGGGGTGGGTGGGGGAGCCCTGAGCGGGTCTGTCTAACCCTCTTACCTGTCCATCTATCCGGCAGAAAAATACATGGAGTTCGACCTCAATGGGGAGGGAGACATCGGTGAGTTCCCATGTGCAAGAGTGTATATGTGAGGGTGTGCCTCTGTGCTTGTGTGTGCATGGGTGTGCAAGGGTGTGCCCGTGTGAGTGTGTGTGTGTGCAAATGTGTGCAAATGTGTGCACGTGTGTACAAGGGTGTGCCTGTGAGAGTGTGCGTGCGTGCATGCGTGCAAATGTGTGCATGTGCGTGTAAGTGTGTGCGAGGGTGTGCCTGAGTGTGTGTGCAAGTGTGCATGCACGTGTGTACATGTGCGCAAGGGTGTGCCTCTGGGAGCATGTGTGCTTATGTGTGCATGGGTGTGCCTCTGTGAATGTGTGCACACAAGTGTGTGCGAGGGAGTGCCTCTGTGAGTGTGCATGTGTGCAAGTGTCTGGTTGCATGTGTACGCGTGAGCAAGGGCATGGCTCTGTGCATGCGCACATGTGCGAGTGTGGGCCTGTGTGCAAACCTGTGCGTGTGCAACTGTGCCTGGGTGCAGCAGTGTGTGTGCATAAAGGGGTCCCTCTTTTGGGAGGGCGTCTGCAGTTTGCGGCCTGGCGGTTCCCCAGGGGGTGACGAGGCTCCCAAAAGACTTCCGGTCCGTCGCCTGGGAGCCAGCCTCTGTGCCCCCTCGCTGCGCCGTCCCACTCTCCCTCCGGGCGTGGAGGCCCCCAGCCGCCCCGGCCCGACCCAGGTGCTGCTGCGCTCCCTGTCAGAGCCTGGGTCCAGCGCCGGAGGGGGACTGCCGGGCACTGGCCGGGCAGCTCCTTTTATATCTGCCAGCTGGGCCCTGATTGGCTGCCTCCGCTGGGGCCACTCCATCCCACTGGGAGGACCTCTCTTCTGCTCTTTTCCCCGGGCCGCGGGGCAGGGCCTAGCCCTGCCCTGCCACGGCGTGCTCGTGTGTGCAAAGGTGCGAGAGCACGTGTGTCTGGAGGTGAGCATGCTCAGTCACGTCCGTGTGCGTGAGCGTGCGAGCCCGTGCAACCTCTGGCGTGCGGCTGTGCACAAGCGTGTGTGTGCGGGCGTGCGAATGCGTGCGAGAGCGTGGGCCCCCGGCCGCCCTGACCCCTGCCGCCCCCCCAGACATCATGGCCTTGAAGCGGATGCTGGAGAAGCTGGGGGCGGCCAAGACCCACCTAGAGCTGAAGAAAATGATCACGGAAGTGACGGGCGGCCTGGGAGAGACCATCAGCTACCGGGACTTCGTCCGCATGATGCTGGGCAAGCGCTCGGCCATCTTCAAACTGTGAGCGCCCCTCGGGAACCCGCCCCCCCCCCCGGTGCCCCTCCGACCCACAGCCCCCCACCGGCGCCCCTCCCTCCCTCCCTGCAGCGCCCTCCCCCCCCCCGGCTCTGTGACCTGATCTGTAGCCGCCCCTCACTGACCCAGCCCTGGGACCACCCCCCCAGCCTCCCACCGCCTCTCACCTGCCTCTGCTCCCCCCAGGATCCTGATGTACGAGGACAAAGCCAAGGAGAAAGAGGAGAAGCCGGCGGGGCCCCCCGCCAAGAGAGCCATCGCCGAGCTCCCCTAGCCGGCCCCCGGCACCCCCCTGCGGGCAGCGGGCGGGCGCCCCGGGCGGGAGCTTCTCCGGCCCTGCTCCGGGCTTCTCGCGGCGCTGCGGGGAACCCAGCCACGGACGACGTCTGCAGGCCTGGGGGGCAGGGCTGGGGGGCAGGGGGCACTGACAGGGGAGAATGGTTTTCCGGGGGGGGCTGGGGGGCAGTGCTGGACCCCCCCCTCAGTTCACCTTGACATGACCCCTGGCACAAAGGTCATGACCTCTTTCCTTCCCCCCACACTTTGCCCCCAACTCCTAACTCACGCCAACCCTGCAAAGGATTCTGGGATTGTCAGGCCTTGTCAGCCCTCCCCCCCCTCCCCCCGGTGAATCATGCCAACCCTGCAAAGGATTCTGGGATTCCCCCTCCCCCCCAACCCACCCCACCAGACTCCCGCCAACCCCACAAAGGATTCCGGGCCAGCCAAAGTGACAGAGGTTAAAGGTCACCAGTCCCTTGGCTCTCATGGGGTCAGCAGGAGGTGAAAGGTCAGGGGTCACCGGGGGTGACCCATATATGTGCTATTGCCAGTAAAAGCCTATTAATGACACCACTGTTGCCAGCTGGTTTCTATGGGCATTAATCATGGGGGAGGGGCAACATGTGACATCATTCTCAGCCAATCAGGGACCTCCAGGCAGACGTGATGGGGACGGAAGTCCCTGATTGGCCAGGATGTGGGTGGGTTGGGCTTTTCCCCCCGGGTGGAATGATCCACTAGCTGCAGAGGTGGGATTGTCCCAATATGGAGAAGTGGGGTGGGGGTGTCTTCCAGTGGAATGGCCCATTATAGCCGGATGGGTGGGATGGAATGTGCCATGGGGGAGGCAGGAATGGAATGGCCCATTATAGAAGGGAGGGGGGTGTCTCCTGCTGGGAAGATCCATTATAACAGGATATAGAACATTCCATTATACAAGGCATGGGGGTGTAATGGTGGGTTATAGAAGGCATTGGAATATTCCATTATAGAGGGGATGGGGGTATCGGAATGTCCGATTAGAGAAAGGATGGTAGAAAATACCATTTTGGAGGGGAGGGGTGTGTCTTGGTGGAAGGGCCTATTATAGCAGGGTGTTGGGGTGAAAAGTCTTATTAGCTCAAAGGAAGGTAGGAATGACCCATTCTAGCATATGAGGGAGAGTGGGCATGGTCCATTTAATGGGAAGGGGGTATCTCCTGATGGAATGACCCATTATAGCAACACAGGGAGGGTGCCACTACAAGGAACTATTATAGCACATGGGATTGGAACATTTCATTATTATATGGAGTGGGAGGGGAGTCTCCCAGTGGAACGGTCCATTATTTGTGTGGTTGGAAAGTCTCATGGTAATGGGGAGGTACCTTCAGGTGGAATGGTCCATTAAAGCAGGTGGGATTGGAACCTCCCATTATAATTAGGGGGGGGGGTTGTCATGGTGGAATGGTCCTTTATCGTTATTGGAAGGGGAGTTGGAACATCCCATTGTTCTATGGAACTACAGGAGTGTCTCCCAGAGGGACTTTTCATTATGGCAGGTCAGGTGTTCATGGCTTGGTTCAGATCAGTACAGGCAGCTGCAGACCTGTCCAGCCTGGGCCCACAAAGCAGATACCTGCCCCCCTCGGCTTTCCCCCCACCCAGATTCACCACCTCCCAGCCCCTTCAATGGAATATGCCCTAATAAACCACCTCCTTTTACAGAAAGCCCTCCTCCTGGCAATATCGTTGTCCAAATGGCACGGCCCTGCTCTGATAGACTTAGCTAGAGATATAGGTACATGAGAGTGAGTGCGTCTGTCTGCTTGTGCGTCCGTTTGCTCAAGAGGTAAACAGTCAGAGGTAAGACCACCAAATCCGGCAGGTCAGGGGCTGGTGGGGCCAGGACGACAGGATGTGCCTGGAATGGGATTGTTGCTCATCCAAGGGGAAGGGAGGAGTCAGCTAGAAGGGACAGTTATACTTCAGAAGGACCACAAGGGGGCAGCATGCCAGTGCACCCACAGCCTTGGGGAGCTGTGGAGTCTCACTGCCCTGGTCAGCCCAGGGAAGAGGTCCCTGCTGACCTGACAGCCCCGAAGAGCCACGGAGCAGCTGGTGGCTGGGCAGTGTGGCCCCTGCCACCCCAGGCGAGCCCCAGAAAGCAGCCATTGGCTGCTCCCAGCCCTTCCTCAGACTCTTGCACCTTCCGTCCTCTGCCCTGAGCCCCCCAACCCTGACTCCTGCACCCCCACACCTCCCAGCCCTCTGCCCTGACTGCTGCACTCCCCCACCCCCTACCGTGGGCCTCCACAGGGACCCAGGCAACGTTGGGTAAATCCTCTACTTATTACAATTATATAGGTTGGGAAAATTGTTAATGGGCCTCTTTGATTTTTCAAATCCTGCACTAATGACAGGCCTTCCCCCCCCATCACAAACATACAAGCTCCCCTGCCTCAAATCAACTGGTTTTACTATTCCTAAAGCCACTGCCCTTATGCAAATGAGCACATTACATTACCTGCACTGAATGACATCACAAGCCATTCGATGTATGCGAATAAGAAGGATCTCACGTCCGGCAGCTGAACGAGCTAAGAAGCCTCCGATCCTTCGTGTACATGATGCAAACGACCAATGCCGCTCCATATTCCCCAGGTCGTTACCGCGAAGTAACACGCTCTCCAGATAATCCAGTTTTGCATGCTATGTAAATGAGCCCCTAATGAACCCTTCCTGATTTCAGCACTTGCCTCTGCTACGGCTGAACCTCCACCTTGCTTTTTATAAATTCCCGCTTCCTTACTGCATACACTGTGCAAATAGAAAAACGATTTTATGCCGCAACCCCCTGCTTTTGCATGCAAAGGAGAGACAAGCAGCACTTTCCCCGGACCACAAACCGCTCCTCTTTTGCATACATTATGAAAACCAGAAAACAGGTCTGAATCAGTGGTGTCAGGAGCCCCGCCCCCTTTGCAACATTATGCAAATTACGACACACCCCTGAATGCCACTACTCCCTGGGACAGGAATCCTTGCCCCTTTTGCATACATTATGCAAATCAAAACGTTCCTTAAATGCCAATAATCAAATGAGAGAGACCTGCCACCTCTTTTGGCATAAATTATGCAAATTTCCCGCCACTGGGCCAACCTCCTGGCTCTGGGCAGCCCCGCCCCTCTCCTCATTGACCTTTCCCCGCCCCTCTCATGCCGTAGCCCCGCCCCGACGCAGCGTGGGGGGCGTGGCCTCTCTCGCGCCGCCGGGGCCAGGGACCCGGATGGCCGTTTAGTCGGTGCCTAGACGCCGAGGCTGCCACATCGGGCCCTGGAAAAAAAATAATAAAGCAAAGTGGGGGGGGGGGAGGGACCCGCCGTAATCCGCATCCATCCTCCGTCTGGCGCCCCCATCCGCTCCCGGGAACCCCGTATCCGGAGAGAGCGGACCGAGCCCGATCCGGAGAGGTGCGTATCGAGCCGGTTCCGACCCGCTGGGCTGGGCTGGCGGCCCCTGAAAAGGGGGCGGGGCGGGGAGACAAGGGAGCCGGCTCGGCTGGAGCCGGTAGAACGTTCAGGCCTCCGCCATCTTGTCCCCGGCCCTCTCTTTCTCTCCCCCCTCCCCGTCTTCATCCACATCCATCCGCCCCTGGGGGGCCCCCATCCGCCCCCTGTCACCCCCCAGCCCCTCCCAAATCGCTTCCTCTGCCCCCCCCGGGGGGGCATTTGCTCCATGGGGGGGCACCTGGGGTGACTAACCAGCCCTCCCTCTGCAGAGCCTCAGAGAGGAGGGGGCATAAGTGACTGTTGTGAGAGGGAGCAGCCCCCCCCACCTCAAAACTTGGGGGGTGAGGTCAGGAAGGGGTCACCATGGGAGGGGACACAGTAGGGGGGCTGGACCCTCCTTTGACACCCCCCCCACACACATTTCAAAGCCACCCCACCATTTTAGAGGGGAATGGGAGGTTTTGGGGGGGGGTCAGGGAAATCTGGGGGGGCTGGGCTGGGGGTGAGAGGTGGGGGGAAGGCAGCTGTCAACCCTGCCCCCCAGTGGAGATCAGTTTTGCCCCCCAAAATTAGATCCACTGGGGAAAGCCTCCCCCCTTCTGTGGGGGGTGTCATGGCACATTTGGAGGCACACTTTTGGGGTGCCCCACAAATCTGGGGGCCCCTGTTGCTGCCTTGGCAAGGAGTGAACCCCATTGTTTGTTCTTTTATTTCTCCCGGCACACACAAAGTTCAAGTCTCATTTTGTGGGGGGTGGGGCTTTCAAGGCCAATATTGGGGTTTCAGTGACATTTGGGGGTGCCTGTTGCCGCCAGACCAGGGCTGCATGTCATCGAGCCCTCTGATTTCTTTTTTTTTTCCCCCCAGTGGTGCCCTAAAAAAAAAAAAACCAAACCCACTGTAAATCTATCATCTGGCGGAACCGGGGTAAACCAAGACTGAGATTTGGGGAATTGTTGAAATTTGGGGGGGGGTGACTCGGGGCGAAAGAAATCCCTTTTTGTTCTCTCTAGAGCACCCTAAAATGTTTGTCTCTCCCAAAACCCAGCCCGTTTTGAGGGGGGCAGTAAGACATTTCCATGGCAAACTGTCGTTGAAATGTGGGGGTATCCGACACCTTTCCTCATTCTGGGGAGCAGCGTTAGAGCGCAGTGCTCAATAAACCCCCCTCTTTCCTTGGCAGCACCCCGGGATTTCTAAACCCCCGGGGGGGGGGGAATCCAGGTGCAGATTTTCAGGCGGTTAGAAAGATTGGGGTGTTGCTGCAGTCTGGGGGGGGGGGGACAGTGGGGTGGGTCGCCACCCTACAAATATTCTGCAAGTAAATAGGGGCTGCTGAGGCTAAAACCGGGTTTGAATTAGCCGTAGCAGAAAAAAGACGATTTAAATGTTGCCGGTGTGCAAATTTGGGGGTGGTGTTGGATAGCTTTACCCCTCATTCCCTTCTTCCCTTCCGTGCCTTGCAAATGCTATCGGTCACGTTTGGGGTGTGATGCAGGGAAGATCTGTGTGTCACCCCCACAAAAATAAAGCCTGCAAAAAATGCACACCGGTGTTTAGGTTTGGGGGGGCTGCTTCTGCTACACCCCTGTCAGCACCGCCCTACACGTACCAGTTGAAGGAAATGACCACCGATCCATTATCAATCTGATGGGCGGAGGTGACTGATATTTGGGGCATGAATTTGTATTCTGTTTCTCTCTCTTACCCCTTTAATTATTCCTTTCTAATAAGGGCTGTGAATTTGGGGAGTATTAAGGGGGTAGAATTGAGATATCCCCCCACCTCTTTATAATCCCAACTCCAGCAGCAAAATGATGTGTATTCATGATCTGATTATATTTTTTTTTAAGGGAAAGGTGGGGTGTGGCGGGGATTTGGTGGTTATTTTTTAAACCAGGAAGGAAGTAAACTAATAGATGGGTGTGAATTATTAATCAGTGTCCATTAGCTGCAGCCGCCCTCCTCGGCGGGGTTGGTAATTGGCCCTGGATTAAACAAAAAAATGGGGCCACAGTAAAGGTTATGTACGGGGCTGTGTATAGCAGCCATATTGGGGGGCGAATGGTAGGGATGGAATTGAAATTCCTGCCCCTTCTCTGGGTTGTGGGGGGTTGAGAGGGAGCAGCAAGCTGGCTAGCCGTCCTTATTTTATTTTCCTATCCAATGTGGGTGGGCACAGTCGGTGCGAATTCTCTTACCGTGTGTCGTCCTAGAGTACTGGGGCAGACGGTTAATTGAGCAGCGTTCTTAGGGTTACCCAAACATTTGGAAAGGGGAACAGCTAAAAAAAGGGGAGGCATTCTAATGTGCACAGATAGGGTGGTCCCCCGACCTTTGGGGATCTGTGCATCATGATGGGTGTAAGACGCCCAGCCAGAGCCGTGTTCAGTGAGCTCTGGGACCACCGAGAGAGGCTAACGCGAGAGCGCTATGAATTCCATCTGCAGCGGGATTCAGGCTGCCCGCTACCTGCTCCCCTCCTTGTGCGGGTGACCCTAACATCAGACACGGGGGCATCTTTACTTTGGTCTCGCCTCAACGCACGTGGCTGGAGCATCCATACCGGGGTCACGTTCCTCCGTCGTGTGGGGAGCCAAACGGGTCCCATCGCCCGGGCGGAAGAATTCAGAGTCCCTAAAAGCAGGGTCCGGGGAGAACTTTCTGCCTTCCCAGACGAATAATCCACCAAGGTTAGCATGCCCCGGGTCTCCGAGGGAGGCCCCAAAACAACACTTCCTGGAAAGCGGCACAGGCACCCCGAAAGTTGCAGGGTGAGGATGGGAACAGGGCTTGGGCGTGGCCATTCAACAGCAGAATGAAGTGTGGCCCTCCACGCCAGCTTGAGGAGTCTGCCCTGATCTCTCTCCTTCCCCCTCCGAGTTCAAGGCCTCTGCTTCCTTCCCTCTGCTAAGGCAGGCCCCCGCCCCCTCCCAAAAGGGATGGCTTGGCCTGCAACGTAACTTGCCGCTGTGTTCTGTCGGGCTTACCCCAGGATTTCGGAGCTGGGCGTGCACGGGATGTATGTGTGGGGTGTTCAGTGCCGTGCCGCGGGGGGGGCACTTCGTGTTTTCCTGGCTCAAGTGGACAGCTGTGAAGGGGCCAGTTATTGACCCCGCCTTTCTGTGGCGATCCACCGGTTTGTGGCACGGACTTTGGATTTCACAGTGGTGGTGTGTACCAGGGATACCTCATCCTGCCCGGGCAGGTGAGGTGGTCTCTTTCGGGCCTTGATTTCTGTGGGGGCTGTCCCACCCTGTGCAGTGTGTGTGTGTTGTCAGCATTCTGTGTACCAATATCGTTTTGTATTTAACAGGGTACTTATGGTGGGTGCCTTTTAAGCCTGGTTCCTGGGAACATCCCCCCCCTTCTCTTTCTTCCTTAGCCATGTGCCAGAACGGGAGCTTGTGTTTCCTAGCCATCCTGGCGTGATATCGTTAACGCAGGGTACCCCCAACCCATCCGAGGCGTGTGTGATCCAGAGTTTACTCCATGGCGGGGTTGTTTCCCCTGCAAGCCCTAGCCATCTTTGTGGTCCCTGGTGTCTTGCTCAGAAACAGAGAGGTGTGAGCAACCCCCCCACGCACTACAAAACCATTTGGAAGTGAAATGGAAGGTTGCACTAATGTGGAATGGATTGCACCGGACTTCACATCACTCAGTTGCCCGTGGCCGCGTTGGTTAACCAGCTTTCCAGTTACTAAGCACCTGGATTTTTTCCCCCTGGCTGGTTCTTGACAACTAGTTTGTGTTGATTCCTTCCATCCCTCCTTGTCTGACAGCAGCGGGTTGTGCTGGGAGTGTGGATTTCCTGTCTTCCCTGCCTTCCCGAATAGTCGTTGGGTTAGTGATAAAACTCTGCCTGGGTTGCAGAGGGATTGTCTTGGGAACCCCTCTCCCTGAGCCAGCTGGCTTTTTGCTAGGGAGGGCGCTGGTCTGTGCACGTGGGCGAGTTCTTGGCATGGATTTGTTGGTGCCCCGCTTTATTCTCGAGGGGCGCTTCTCTGTGTGCGGCGTGCGTTTGGGCTTTGCTTTTCCCTCTCACCAAACCTCCCCTAAATCTGCCTGCACTGGGGGAGGAGGGAACCTCTCCTTCCGGCTCGTCTGCCTTCCCCGGCCCTGCCTGGCTGGGTCTTCCGGCTCAGCCAGGAAGGGCGGGGATATGGGGCGCGGTGATTGGCGAGAGCCCGTGTGCGGCTTTAGCTTTCGGCTGGAAACAGCTGCCGCTCCCGTGGCCAGACAGACGCCGCTCCTGCTTGGCGGGGCTGTGTGTTACAGCTGAGAGCCAGGGCGCCTGGGGGAGGAGGGGGGTCGGGGGAGTTAGAACGGGGGGGCTGGGAGTCATGATTCTTGTCTCCAGCTGTGGGGGGGGGAGGGGGCGGAGGGGGCTGGCTCCAGGCGGCGGCGGGCCGGATTTCCCTATCTCCTGGGGCGAGCTGCACCTCCCGAAATCCACAGCTGCACTGTCGGGGGGCCCTTGACCCCAGACATTTCAGCTGAGTCAGAGGGGCAGGCCGGGGTCCGGAGGACTGGGTGCTCCCCTAGGTCTGACCCGGAAGGAAACGGCCAATTGCCTAAGGGCCACAGAACGTGTTTGTTTGGGACTGGCCAGGTCCGTTTCCTCTTCCCTTGCTTTGGGGACTCCACAACTGGCCGCCCACGTGTGCTTTCCTTGGGGTGGCGCTGGGGAGCACCTCGGCTGTGCTTGGGGAGGACACTCCGAGCCAGACCTGTTTCCCCCCTGGCACTGTGCAATCCCCGGCAAAGCACCCCGCTGGCAGACCCTCCGGCACTGGGGGGTCCGGGGTATTGTGCTGCCGGGCCTTGGCTTCGCAAGGGGGCCGAGAGCGCTAGGAAGGGCAGTGAGCAGGTGGGATCCCTGGGCCAGGTTCCGGCTCTGGGGCGGTCTCTCACTGCCGCCCCCCCTCTTGTCGGCTGCAGACAGAGGCCCGTTTCGCGAGGAGCCAGGAGGAACCAGCGTACTCAATGACCTTCAAGCGCAATGTCAGATCGTTTGGGGCCAGCAGCAAAGGGGAAGGATGGCAAAAAGTACTCCTCGCTCAACCTGTTTGATACGTACAAGGGGAAGTCCTTAGAGATCCAGAAACCCACCGGTACGGGCCCCCGGGCGGCAGGGGGGTGGGGGGAGACGGGGGCGGGGCAGGAGCAGGCACTAACCCCTCTCTCCCCACAGTAGCCCCTCGGCATGGCTTGCAGAGTCTCGGGAAAGTTGCCACGGCCCGGCGCATGCCACCCCCTGCCAACCTGCCAAGCTTAAAAGCGGAGAACAAAGGCAATGACCCCAACGTCTCGCTAGTGCCAAAGGACGGGACAGGATGGGCAAGCAAGCAGGACCAGCCCGACCCAAAGAGGTGAGCGGCCTTTGCCTTGTGGAGGGGGAGCGGGGCAGGCTCGCGGCCGGCCCCAGGGTGGAGCAACTCCCCCCCCAAGTGTCTGGCCTGATGGGTTCCCTCCCTCTCAGTACCGATGCCTCGACGCCTCAGCCGCCGGAATCGCAGTCGCCGCCGGCTACACAGACGCCTGCCTCGAGCCAGCCGAAACGACCCCCAACAGCACCCGAGGTGAGGAAGCTGCACTGGGGGGGGCCCTATGGGAACAAGGAGAGGTCCAACTCCCGGCTTCTCCCCTCCAACCACTAGAGCCCACTGCCCTCCCAGGGGGAGCCCAGGCATCCCAGCTCCCCCTGCCAGCGGGAGCTGGTCGGTGTGCTGCACGGAACTGGGGAGGGGGTGGGGAGGGGGCTTCAGGCTCCGTCTCAGCCTAACCCCCACCCCCTTTTGTTCTCTCAGAATCCCCCTACAGCAGCAAGCGGGGTAAAGTCTTGGGCACAGGCCAGCGTTACCCATGGAGCGCAAGGAGATGGTGAGTTGGTTTCCTGATTGGGGGGGGGTGGTAAATATCAGACACAGTGTTCATCTATGGAACTCTCTGCCACTTGACCTCATGGAGTCCAAGAACTGCACAGGCTCAGACCTGTCACTACTGATGGGAGCCCTCCGGCCCCATTCCAGGGGATGGGACACGAGGGCTAGAACCTGAGCCAGCTGCTGAGTCAGTGGTCAGGAAGGCCACAGCCACCCCATCGGGCTCAGAGACATCCTAGATGGGCCCTGGTCTGGCTCGGCCTGGCAGTTCCCTGCCTTGCTCCTCCAGCCTTATGGGGTGGTGGTTCGTCCTCCCGAATCCTAGAAATGAAACACGTGGAACCTCCAAGGTTGGAGCATTGCCTCTTGCGTCTAGCGTCACGGGGTGGGGATGAGGGGTTCCCCAGAGTCCTCGAGGTAGCACCCCTTTGGTCCAGCAGGGTCATAGAGCTGGGAGCCATCGGGACCAGCCCCCTGCCCAAAGCAGGACCAGCCCAATTAAATCAGCCCAGCTGTGGCTTGGTCAAGCTAGGAATTAAACACCTCTAGGGATGGAGATTCCACCCCCTCCCTAGGGAACCCATCCCAGTGCTTCCCCACCCTCCTAGGGAAATAGTTTGTCTTAATCTCCAACCTAGACCTCCCCCACTGCGAATTGAGCCCATTGCTCCTTGTTCTGCCATCCGCCCCCACGGAGAACAGCCTCTCTCCATCCTCTTGGGAACCCCCCTTCAGGAAGTTGCAGGCTGCTCTCAAATCCCCCCTCACTCTTCTCTTCTGCAGACTAGACAAATCCAAATCCCTCAGCCTCTCCTCGTAGGTCGCATGCTTCAGCCCCCGAATCATTTTCCTCACCCTCCGCTGGCCCCTCTCCAATGCACCCACATCCTTTGTGTAGTGGGGGGCCCAGAACTGGACACAGCGCTCTAGATGTGGCCTCCCCAGAGCCGAATAAAGGGGAATAATCACATCTCTGGATCTGCTGGCAACGCTCCTCCTAATGCCCCCTAATACGCAATTAGCCCTCTTGGCTACAAGGGCGCCCTGCTGACTCATATCCAGCTTCTCATCCACTGTAACCCCCAGGGCCTGTTCTGCAGAACGGCTGCTCAGCCAGTCGGTCCCCAGCCTGTAACAACGCCTGGGATTCCTCCGTCCCAAGGGCAGGACTCTGCACTTGTCCTTGTTGAACCCTGACAGGCAGGAAGTTTTTCCTGATGTCCAACCGCAATCTCCCTTGCTGCAGTTTAAGCCCATCGCTGCTTGTCCTGTCCTCAGAGGCCAAGGAGAACAATTTTTCCCCCTTCTCCCTGTGACACCTTTTTAGATACTTCAGAACCGCTCTCACGTCCCCCCTCAGTCTTCTCCTTTCCAAACTAACCAAGCCCAATTCCTTCAGCCTCCCCTCCTAGCGCATGTTCTCTAGACCTTTCATCGTTGTTGCTCTTCTCTGGACCCTCTCCAATTTCTCCACATCTTTCTTGAAATGTGGGGCCCAGAACTGGACACAATCCTCCAACCGAGGCCTAACCAGTGCAGAGTAGAGCGGAAGAATGACTTTCTCCTGTCTGGCTCACAACACACCTGTTAATGCCTCCCAGAATTACGTTTGCTTTTTTTGCAACAGCATCACACGGTTGGCTCCTGTGTAGCGTGTGGGCCACTCTGCCCCCCAGCTCCCTTTCTGCGGGACTCCTGCCTAGAGAGCTGGGCGATGGTTGGTCCTCCGGGGCCAGAGGCGGGCTGTGACGGGACTCTCCCTCTTTCCGCAGGTGGAAAGGGATCAAGCCTACTGTCGCGATTCTCTCGCGAGGAATTTCCGACCCTGCAGGCGGCTGGAGACCAGGACAAAGCGGGCAAAGAAAGGGACGCTACCGATGCATCGTATGGGCCCGGACCAAACCTCCGCCCCCAGAGTGAGCCCCCCCCCCCCCCGGGCAGGGGAGGGGGGCGCAAGGGGAGCAGCCATGAACCCAGCCGTGGCAGGCAAACCTGGGCCGAGCCTGTCCCCTGCCTGCCGGGCGGGGAGCAGCCGGAGGCCTTGTTCAGACCAGCCGGGCCGGGTCTCCGTGCCTCACCCGTCCCTTTTCCTTTGCAGACGCGACGAGCTGGCGGGATGGCGGCGGGCGGGGCACTGACGGGGAGGTGCCCGAGCAGCACCCTGGAGCCCCCGAGGGGCGGGCCGGGGTGGGCGCCCAGCCCTCCGCCCCGCCCCACTTCCCTCCCTACCGGGGGATGATGCCACCATTCGTGAGTGTCCAGGGCAGGGGGCGGGATGAGGTTGGGGGGCGGGACCAGGGCTGAGGGGGGGTGCAAACCCCCCCCCCCCGGCACTGGAACTGCCCCAATGGCCCATCTCCCTGCAGATGTACCCCCCGTACCTCCCGTTCCCACCTCCATACGGGCCGCAGGGACCCTACCGCTACCCCACGCCGGAGGCACAGAGGTGAGTGGGGGGGTGAGGTCTTGGGGCTGCAGCCAGGGGGGTTGGTCCTGGGAGGGGAGCAGGGGTTAGTGGTCAGAGCAAGGAGGCTGGGTGCCAGGGGGCTGGGTTCTCTCCCAACTCTGGGAGGGGAGTGGGGGCTAGTGGTTAGAGCAGGGGGGGGGTCTGGTCGCCTGGACTCCTGGGTTCTCCCCCTGGCTCTGGGACGGGAGCGGTGGCTAGTGGTTAGAGCAGCGCTGGGACGCCTGGGTTCTGTGCTCAACCCGTCTGTGGTTCTCGTCCCCTGCCCCCAGGTTCCCGCGCCTGGCGGGGCCCCGCCCCTCGCAGCCCGCGCCACGCCTGGTGGAGCCAGTGAGCCGCCCGCCCGTGCTCAAGCAGGATGACCTGAAGGAGTTTGACGAGCTGGACCAGGAGAACGATGAAGGCTGGGCAGGTAGCGCCCGGCTGGGCTCGGGGGGGAGGGGATGACGAAGGCTGGGCAGGTAGCGCCTGGCTGGGCTTGGGGGGGGCGGGATCCCCACGAGCAGGCTCTGACCGCCTCCCTGCTGGCCAGGCGCCCATGAGGAGGTGGATTACACCGAGAAGCTGAAATTCAGCGACGAAGAGGACGGCAAGGAGTCTGACGAGGAAGGGGCTGAGAAACGGTAAGGGGGTGGGGGGCCGGCCCGGCCTCCTCCCCACCAGGCCACCCCTCGGCCCCACTGCACCCGCCTTGGCCCCGCTGCGTGCCCTGACCTCACCCCGGCGTCCTCCCCCCGGCGTGCCCCCCTTTACTCCATCCCCGCCACATCCCCCCCTTTGGCCCTGCTGCGCGCCCTGGCCTCCTCCCCTGCTGTGCTCCCCTTCACCTCGGCCCTGCTGCACCCACCCCCCCCACAGCCCAGCCTCCTCCCCCGCTGTGCTCCCCTTTGCCTCTGCCCTGCCACACACCCCCCTCGGCCTGTCCCCTCCGTGCCCCTCTTGCCCTGGCCTCCTTCCGCCCTGCATCTCGTCCCCGCCACACACCCCCCTTCACCCTGGCCTCAGCCCCCGTCGCTCCCTCTTCATCTCCCCCCGCCTGCCCCACCAGCCCAGCCTGCCCCACATCCATACCCCCAGCCCCGATGACCTCCCTGCACCCATCGCTGAGCCCTGTCCTCTGCCCCCAGCCAGGACAGCGAGGGGCCGGGCCCCGACACTAAGAAGCCCAGCGGCCCCAAGGAGGAGCAGCCGCCTGTCAAGGCAGCCTGGGCTGAGGGCTCCCAGCCCCCAGAGGGGGCCAAGGAACTGCCTGCTGCCCCTGCGCCTCGCCCCCCGCTGCCGCCCCCACCCCCCAACCGGGGCAGCTGGGGGCAGCCCAACGACTTCCCAGTGAGTGGGGGGGAAGCATTCCAGGGTGGATGGGGAATGGGGAGGGAAAGGGGCACTTGCTATCCCTGGTGCGGGCTCTGGGGGGGCAGATTGGGGGCTGCAGGGAGATTGGGGGCCGGGGAGCAGAGGCGCAGGGGTTTGGCTGGTGCCCTGGGGCAGAGGGGTTAGGTTATGGGGGTAGTGCTGCTGGAGGGGGGTGGACAGTCCCCCGAGCCTGGCAGCTTGCTCCTGCTCGTGGGTGGGGAGGGGCCATGAGCTTCTGAGTGCTCGGGGGGGGGGGGCATGTTGCCTGCCAGCCAATCGGAACTGAGGGCGGGGTCAGTGCCCGATTTGGGGGGGGGGCCCTTTTCCCCGCCCTGGTGTAGGGGGCGCCCAGGGAACAGGTCTTAGGGGCAGGGGATATCGAGGCCAGCTCTGGGGGGCGGGGGAATTCGGGAGTGGGGTCTGGGGCATGCACAGACGCCCGGCCGCCCCTGAGCCGGCTGCCTGCAGGGCCGGGCGGCAGCGGCGGAGGACGAGGACGAGGCCTGGCGGCAGCGGCGCAAGCAGTCCTCCTCGGAGATCTCGGCAGCAGTGGAGCGGGCACGGCGGCGGCGGGAGGAGGAGGAGCGGCGCATGCAGGAGGAGCGCCGGGCCGCCTGCGCCGAGAAACTCAAGCGCCTGGACGAGAAGTTCGGGGCCTCTGACAAGCGCCTCAAAGCCGAGCCCCCCAAGGACATGCCGGCCCCCCCACCGCTGCCAGCCCCGGCTGCCAGCCCCCCGGCCCCGGCCCCTGCCCCGCCGGAGGAGAAGAGAGACCCGGAGGAGCCCGTCCCGGCCAGCCAACCCCGCAGCCGCCGTGGCAGCACCAGTGGCAGCTTCGACACCGGGGCAGGTAGGAGCTTCCTGCCCCACAGGGTCGGGGGGGGGCCCTTGCTGCGTGGGGGCTATGTGGGGGGGGGCCTGCCCCACGGGGGCTGTGTCGGGGGGAACCCAGGGTGGCTGCTGCGCAGAAATGTCGTGTCCAGTAACTGGGCCTCTTCTTCCAGCCGAGCCCCCCGCGGCGCCTGCCCCCCAGGAGGTGCCCGAGGTCGTGGAGGAGCCGGTGCCGCCCCCCGCTCCCCCTGCCGCCCCCGCCATTGCTGCCCCCAAGCCGGAGCCCAAGGGCGAGACCGTGGTGCCCCCACGCCAGGCGCCCCCGGCCCAGGGCTACTCCAAGTACCAGAAGTCTCTGCCGCCCCGGTTCCAGCGGCAGCAGCAGGTAACGGCGCTGGGCCGGTGGGGGGAGTTGGGGGGGCTCGGTGGGGGGCTAGCGCCATGGGGAGCTGAGGGGGTTCCCTGGGGAGGAGGCATGGCGGGAGGGGCCGGGGGCGAGGAGGGGGAGGGGTGCCAGGCGGGACCCTAACGCCCCCCCCCATACCCACAGGAGCAGTTGCTGAAGCAGCAGCAGCAGTGGCAGCAGCAGCACGGGGCCCCCCCGGCGCCCGCGCC
Organism: Pelochelys cantorii; assembly: GCA_032595735.1. NCBI lineage: Eukaryota > Metazoa > Chordata > Testudines > Trionychidae > Pelochelys > Pelochelys cantorii. The sequence continues at coordinate 13,026,889 of CM064345.1, forward strand.
CCCCCAGCAGCAGGCGGCAGCGGCCTCCCTGGCGGGCCTGGGCCCCTCGCCTGGCGTCCACCCTCCACAGGGGGCAGGGCAGCCGCCGGCCCCGCCCCCCCAGCAGCAGGCCCCGCCCAAGGCGCTGTACCCTGGCTCCATGGGGCGCCCCCCGCCCCTGCCGCAGATGAACTTCGACCCCCGCTGGATGATGATCTCGCCCTACATGGACCCGCGCATGATGCAGGGGCGGCCGCCCATGGACTTCTACCCGCCAGGGGTGCACCCCTCCGGTAAGCCCCGCCCACACCCTGCTCATGTGACCTGTTGCCACCCCAGCCACGCCCGGGTCACGTGGCCACCCCACGACGCTCCCCCCAGCCTGTGCGGTGACCCCGGGTCCCACAAGGCGCCGGGGGGTCTGACGGGTGCTCTCCTCCCCCCCCCAGGGCTGCTGCCCCCCCGGGAGCGCTCGGACAGCGGAGGCTCCGGCTCGGAACCGATGGAGCGCCACCCCCAGATGCTGCGGGAGCGGGGCACCCCCCCCGTGGACCCCAAGCTGGCCTGGGCCGGGGACGTCTTCGCTGCCGACCCACGGCCCCTCCGGCAGCCGGACGAGGAGGAGAAGGGCCTGCGGTGAGCGGGGCCGGGGGGTGTGGGGCGGAGGGGCGGGGCCGGGCCGGAGAACCCTGCGCTGACGCCCCCTTCTCTCCCCCCAGGAGCGAGACACCCCCCGTCCGCCTGCGGGAAGCCACTGCCCCCCAGCCCTACGGGGGCAGCTACCCAGCCTTCGCCGAGAACGGCGCCCCGGCCCCGCTGCACCGCTTCCCAGGGGACGAGCCCCGCCCGGGGGGGCCCTGGCCCGCCGGCCTCACCCTGCCCCCCACAGCTGCAGGGGAGCTAGCCAGGAATGGACGCCTCGAGCCACCGGCCCCGCCCCAACCGCGCCCGCCGGCTGAGGAACCCCCCAATGCTGGGGAGCCGGTCAGGGGCCCTGGGCCCAAGGAGCCTCCGGCAGCGCCCAAGAAGCCCCCCAAAGAGGAGCCGGCCCTGCCCCCCAAGCAGGAGCTGGCGCTGCCCCCCAAGGAGGAGGCGCCGCGTCGGGCCGAGCGCCCCACCCGCCAGCCGCATGACTTCCACCGGCCCCCGCGGCGCGAGGCCAAGACAGAGACCCGCTGGGGGCCCCGGCCGGGCAGCAGCCGGCGTGTGGAGGAGCCCCCCCGCAGAGCCGGGCCCATCAAGAAACCGGCTCCCCCCAAGGAAGAGGCCGAGGAGCCACGGGCCAAAGCCAAAGAGAGCGTGGAGCCCCCAGGCGCCAAGCTGGACCCCCCGCCCGGCCCCAAGGAGCCCCTCAAGCCGGGCAAGGAGGCCAAAGCCAAGGCGCTGGTGAACGGCAGTGTAGCCGGGCCGCCCAAGGAGCCACAGGGGGCGCTGTCGCCCGCCCGCCGGCGCCGGGAGTGCCCCTACGAGCGTGGGGGCGGTGGCGGCTACATGGGGCGGGGGCGCGCCCGGGGGCGGGGGGAGTACTTCGCCCGGGGCCGCGGCTTCCGGGGTGCCTACAGCGGGCGCGGCCGGGGCAGCGGGGGCCGGGGCCGCAGCAGGGAGTTCCGCAGCTACCGGGAGCCCTTCTACCGGCTGGAGGAGGGGGCAGGGCCGGCGGGGGGCGCGGGCGGCGCCCGGCCCCGCAACGCCAGCGAGACCCGCAGCGAGGGCTCCGAGTACGAGGAGCTGCCCAAGCGGCGGCGCCAGCGCGGCTCGGAGACGGGCAGCGAGACCCATGAGAGCGCCAGCGATGTGGCCCATTCGGACAAGGAGGCGGCGCCGCCCCCACCCGTCCCCCAGCCTGCCAAGGGGGAGCGGCACCGGGGCGGGCCCGCCATGTCCCGCTTCGCTGACAAGATCCCGCCCCGCCTGGCGGAGCCGGGCCCCCGCGGTGCCCGTGTCTTCACCCCCCGGGGCGTGCCCTCGCGCCGTGGCCGGGGAGGGGGGCGCCCCCCGCCTGGCACCTGGAGTCCCCCAGCCAAGGCCCTGCCGGGGAAGAAGCTGGAGCCGGAGGCGGTGCTGGAGCCGCCCAGCAAGGAGAAAGTGGCGCCGGGGCCCCCCATCCTGCCGCCGGAGGAGGCGCCTGGCTTCCAGGGCCCCCCCAAGCCCCAGGGGCCGCCCCCCAACGGCACGCTCGAGCGTGGCTTTGAGCGGCCCCCCCCGCCGGCGGCGCCACGGCCGGGCGCAGCACCAGGACAAGCCGCCCCGTTTCCGGCGGCTGAAGCAGGAGCGGGAGAACGCGGCCCGGCTCAACGGGGAGCCGCGGGCCGGAGGCCCGGCCTACCCGCCCCCCCCGGCCCCGGCCGAGGAGACGGCCGCCCGGCGCGCAGCCGGCACCAAGTCCCCCGACCTGTCCAACCAGAACTCGGACCAGGCCAACGAGGAGTGGGAGACGGCCTCGGAGAGCAGCGACTTCACGGAGCGCCGGGGCGACAAGGAGCCGGGGGGGCCCCCGAGCCAGGCCTTCCTCAAGGGGGGCGGCGCCCCGGCGCTGGGGGGCCGGGCGCCCGGCCCCGACCTGAGCCTCGCCCAGCGCAAGGAGATGTCCAAGCGCAGCTTCTCCAGCCAGCGGCCCAGCATGGAGCGGCAGAACCGGCGCGCCAACCCCGGGCCCGGCAGCGGGGGCAAGGCCGGGGGCCGCGGCGGGGCGGGCGGAGGGCGCGGCGACAAGAGGAGCTGGCCGTCGCCCCGGAACCGCAGGTGTGGGGCCGCCCCGGGGGGGCGGGGGGCCGGGCCCGGGGCCCAGCCGCCCTCCCTAACTCACTCTGCCCCCAGCCGGCCGGCGGAGGAGCGGCCTCCGGGGCTCGGCCTGCCGCCCGCCCCCAGCGCCAGCGCCGTCTACCGCCTGGACCGCCTCGTGCCCAGCGACCCGGCTGGCATCCAGCAGGCCCTGGCAGAGCTGAGCACCCGGCATGGTGCCCGCGCCAAGCAGGAGCCCCTGCCCCCTGGCACCTATGGCACAGGTAGCGCCCCGCCCCCCTCCCCGTCACCCCCTCCGCCCACGGTGCCCAGTGCCCTGCTCACCCCCCTCTCTCTTCCAGAGCCGCCCTTCCTCGCCAAGGCCCCGCTGCTGCCCTCCGACTTCGCCAAGCGCCGCGACCGGCCCCACAAGCAGGAGGTGAGAGGGGCTGGCGGGAGCCGGGGGAGGGGCCCCTCCCCCAGCAATCCCCGCTTGGTTAACGCTCCTCCTCTTCTCCCCCCGCAGGACGGGCTGGGCCCCCCGCAGGACCCGCCGGGCCCCCTGGAGCAGCGCGGCCGGAGCAGCTCCTCCGAGGGGCTAGCGCCCCGCATGTGGAGCCGGCTGCCAGCCAGTACGGAGCTGGGGGGGTGGGAGGGCAGTTCAGGGGGCCTGCTGCTGGCCCCCCTCCCCTCAACTCTGCCCTCTCCCCTAGGTGCCCCCCGGAAAAGCTACCGGCCCAGATCCGTGGAGCCCTGGATGGACCCCTTACAAGCTTTTGAGGATGGCGCTGGCACGGAGGTGAGGGGCAGGGGGGCAGCAGGGGGGGCTCTCCCCTGGCAGGCAGGGCTGCCCCGTGGCCCCAGGGTGCAGGGCGGGGGCAGCGGCAGCTGGCCCCTAACCCTGCCCCCCCCCCCCCAGATGAGCCAGTCGGACAGCGGGGTGGATTTGAGCAGCGACTCCCAGGTCTCGTCGGCTACCTGCAGCCAGCGCAGCTCCCCTGACGGCGGCCTAAAGGCGACCCCCGGGGCCGGGGAGCCCGGGGCCCCCGCAGCTGAGGGGGCAGAGCCCAGGGAGCCGGGCCGGAGGGCAGCGCCCCACAGTGCCAGCGCGCCCGCGGACAGGAAGGTAGGAGAGGGGCTGACGGGGGAGGGCAGGGGGGCTGGGCTGGGGGCGGACACTGACCCTGACCCCTCCTCTCCCTGGCAGACCGGCAGCCCCCCAGCCCCGCCCCGGGCCCCCTCGGCCCCCGGCGCCATCGGGACGGAGCGCTTGCAGCGAGCCGAGCTGGCCAGGGAGAGTGGGGGGCCCCCCCAGCCTGGCCCAGAGCCTGTGGGCCAGCGCCCCCCCAGCCACTTCGGGGCCAGCGCCAAGGTGAGTGCGCCCCGGGGCCAGTCCGGGCTCTGGCGGGGAGGGGGCGGGGGTGGGTTCTCGGGGGGGGGGGGGGGCACCACCGTTCTCACCTGGCCTGTCGTCCCCCCAGGACACGGACCTGGGGCTGCTGGTGAGCGAGGGCAGCAAACCTGGCCCCCAGGCCTCCGCCAGTGTGGAGGGGGTGAGTGGGGGGTCCCTGCTGGGCTTGTGGGGTGGGGGGCTGAGTTCTGGACACTTGGGTCCCAGCTGGGCTCTGGGGAAGGGGTGGGGAGGGTGGGTTGTGGCTGGGAGGGGGGGGAGGGGCTAGGTCCTGGACACTTGGGTCCCAGCTGAGCTTGGGGGGGGGGGGGCTGGACCCCTGAGTCCCAGCTGGGCTCTGGAGGGGAGTAGGGGGGCTGGTTCCAGGACCTCTGGGTCCTGGCGGGGGGGAGGGGGGGGAAGGGCCTAGGTCCCAGCCTGGCTCCAGCGAGGTGGGGGGTGGGGGCCGGGTGCCCCTTTCACCTGCCGTTCTCTCCCCAGCTGTCAGCCGCACCCCGGGAGTGGGAGCTGCTCTCACTCCCCCGACCTGCCAGGGACCCCCAGCCCACCCCTGGGCGACCCGGTGAGCCCCGAGCCGTGGCCCCGGGGCCGAGTGCCTGCCCCCCCGGCCTCCCCACGGAGCTGGCAGCGTTCTCAGGTAGGGGGGGGTCGTGCCGCGGGAACTGGGGGGCTGTGGGGCTGGCCGGGATCTGACCGCTCCTGCTTCCCCCCGCAGGTGAGAGGGGGCAGAGCCAGCGGCCCTACCCTGAGCTCCTCTACGGCAGTCAGCCCGGTGTGGCCCAGGTACCCTCCCTCGGGCTGGGGCGGGCGGGGCGGGCGGGTGGGGCTGGCCTCTGGCTGACCTGTGCCCCCCCAGCAGGTGCCCAGCGCCCCCGTGGAGTCCCAACTCAGCGGCAGCTTCCGCCCGGGCACCCCTTCTCTGCAGCCCTACAGGTAAGGGGGCCCCCCGGCCCCCGAGGGAACCGGCCGCCCTGCCAGCACCAGCCAGGGGTCCTCCAGGAACCTCCCCCCCCCCCCAGGCACCTGCCCTAGGGAACCCGCCCCCCACCACCACCCAGCCAGGGGTCCTCCCAGAAACCTCCCCCCCCCCCCCCCCGCCTGCCGTAGGGAACCCGCCCACCCACCACCACCACCACCCAGCCAGGGGTCCTCCAGGAACTGCCCCCTGCACCACCTGCCTAGGGAACCTGCCCCCCCCCCCCACTACCAACACCCAATCAGGTCCTCCAGGCACCTGCCCCCCAAAGAACTCCCCCCCCCCCCCACCAGCACACCCAGCCAGGGGGTCTTCCAAAGAACCCCCCACCCCACCTGCCTTAGGGAACCTACCCCCTGCCAGTGTCCAGCCAGGGGTTCTCCAGGAACCTTCCTTCCAAAGAACCCTCCCCCCCCCCCCCCACACACACACGCCCGCCCTAAGGAACCCTCCCCCCCCCCCCCCACCACACACACGCCCGCCCTAAGGAACCCGCCCACCACCCCCACCCAGCCAGGGGTCCTCCAGGAACCTGCACCCCCCCTCCTGTTGCCTGCCCTAGGGGTCCTCCAGGAACTGCCCCCTGCAACACCTGCCTAGGGAACCTGCCCCCTCCCCCCCACTACCACCACCCAATCGGGTCCTTCAGGCACCTGCCCCCCGAAGAACTGCGCCCCCCCCACCAGCACACCCAGCCAGGGGGTCTTCCAAAGAACCCCCCACCCCACCTGCCTTAGGGAACCTACCCCCTGCCAGTGTCCAGCCAGGGGTCCTCCAGGAACCTGCCCCTCCCCCCCATGAGTCCTCCAGGAACCAGCCCCCCAAAAGCAGCCCCCCCGCCTGCCCTAGGGAGCCGCCTGGCCATGGGAACGGCCCTGGCCGCTGACGCGCCTTTCTCCACAGGTCCCAGCACCTGTACCTGCAGCCGGGCCCGGCCCCCGGCTCCCCCGTCCTGCCCGGCTCGGCCCTGCTCTCGGGGGTGGCCCTCAAGGGCCAGTACGTGGAGTTCTCGGCCCTGCCCTACCCCCCGGCGCCCCCCTTCCTCTACAGCCCCCCCTTCTGCGCCAGCCAGCTGGGCCCCGAGCAGCCCCTACTCCAGGTAGGTAGGGGGCGTGGGGACGGGGGCGGGGCTTCCTGGGGCCTGGTCCTGCCCCTTGACTCTTGGCTCCTCCCCCCAGGTACGGCAGGAGCTGAGCTCCCCCTCGGATTTCTACCCGCAGGCCAATCAGAGCAACTTCCTGCAGGCCCCAGGCCCCGCCCGGCAGGTGAGTCCCACCCCCTGCACTGGCCCCGCCCCCAGGCTGTGGCCCTTGGCTGACCCCTCTCCCCCCCACAGATGCTGCTGCCCATGGTGGATTTCAGCTCCCTGCAGCAGGGGGTGCCAGCCCCCCCGCCACTGCCCCTGGTGCCTGTCCCCCCAGCCCTGCGGCCCCCGGGGCAGCTGGCAGGGCGCCTGGTCCCCTCGCCTGGCCGCGCCTTCCCTCCTGGCATGGGGCGCACAGAGGTAAGCGGGACAGGAGGGGCCCTGGGGCTGGGGGGCCCAGGTGGCTCCCTGGTCCTGAGTCCTGCGTCCCTCTCCCCACAGCTGCACCCCTTCCCCGAGTACCGGAAGCCGAGCAGTCCCGGGGGGCGAGCCCCAGCTATGGGCAGGTGAGTGGGAGCGTGGGGGGGTCTCCTGCCTGGTGGGGCCCTACTCACTGCCCTCCTCTCCCCCCACAGAGCCTGCCCAGGAACCTTCAACTCCAGACTCCGGGGCCCCGGATCAAGCTACAGCGGGGCCAGCCGCAGCCCGCGCCTGGACGGCTCCCCACTGGTGAGGGGCAGGGGAGATGGCTGGGGGGGAGCCTGCTGTGGGGCAGGGCCTGCCTCTGTCTCACCCACCCTCCCTCCCTCCAGGTCCTGCAGCCGGATGTTCTGCGCTGGACCCCCCGGCCCTGGGAGCGCCATCCCCCAGCCCGCCGGCCCCCCCACCCCAGTGACAAGCCGGGGCCGGGCTTGGCCCCCCAGCGCTGATGGGGCTGCCCCACTGAATGTACCTGGAGTTGGTTAACGTTTGGATTCAACAGCGTTAATGTTGGGGGGCGGGGTTGGGGCTCTCTGCCTGGCTGTGTGTAAATATGTGGGGGCAGGGGGCTGGCTCTCCCCTCCCCCAGTGCCGGGGGAGGGAAGGGCCCCTGTTCCCCTCGCCCCCATGGCGGGGTGGGGGGGCACCAAGGTTTGTTACAAAAGAAACTGAAAAACTGTTTAAAAAAAAATAAAAAGGTTGAAAAACTGACCTGGGGCCTGCGGTATGTGGGGGGGCCGGGGCCCCCCCTCCCCCCCCGTACAGAGGAGAGACCAAGCCCAGCACCAAGCAGCTTTATTGAGCGGGCAAGGGGCCGGTGACAGGCAGGGCCCTAGGCCTGGTCCCCGAAGGCGCGGTCGGCGTTGGGGAACCGCTGCGGGCTGAAGTTGGGGTCCTCCTGCAGCCGCTTCTGGAGGTCGGCTCGGAGCTGCAAGAGACGGGGGGGGGGGGGTGAGCTCGGGGGGGGGGAGAGGTGGCAGCCACTGCGCGTCCCACTGGCGGCCCCATTGCTGGGGGGCAGACCCACCTGCTGGCGGTAGCCCTCCTGCAGCCCCGGCTCAGCCAGCTCCCGGCTCAGGCTCTCACCGCTGCTCATGGGCTTCACGCCAGCAGCCTTGGCAGCGCGGTTCACGGCCTCGGAGAGGAGCAGCTGGGGGCTGTCGCCCCGCATGGTCTGGGGGGACACGAGGGGCCGTCAGTGGGGGGCACAGCCCCCAGCGCCGTGCACACCAGTGTGGGGAAAGTGCTTGGGGGGGGCGGACACCAGGAGGCGACCTTGCAGTGCTGGGTTGGTATGCTCTGGGGGGGGGGGGGGGGAAGAGCACACCCTGGGGCAGACCATGGGGCTCATCTTGCCATGCTTGGCCAGCCTACCTCGGGGGGGGGGGGGGCAGGTGAGGGGCACACCATGCAGCACTTGGCCAGCATGCCCAGGGGGCAAGCAAGGGGCACGCCATGGGGCAGGCAGAGGGCTCACCTTGCGGCGCTTGGCCGGCACGCCGTGGGGCAGGCGGGGGGCTCACCTTGCAGCGCTTGGCCGGCACGCCGTGGGGCCGGCGTGCCAGGGGGTGGGGGGCACACCGTGGGGCAGGCGGGGGGCTCACCTTGCGGCGCTTGGCCGGCATGCCTGTCAGGTAGGCGTCGCTCAGCGGCGGCTGCTGCTTCCCGCGGCGCTGGGTCTGGATGTCAGCGCGGATGATGGGCACCCACTCCTGGGGGGACAGCGGGTCAGAGCCGGGGGGTGCCGTGGGGCCCAGCCCCCCCCCCCCAGGCCCAGCACTCACCGGGGGCACGGCCGCAGCCCAGGGCTCGGCATCGGGCGCAGGCTCCCCCGGCAGCTCCTCCGGCTCCGGGCGCCGCGCCAGGGCCTCCTCCGCCGTGGTGGCCGGGGCCGGGGAGCCCGCACTGTCCCGCTGCAAGAGGGGGTTAGAGAGAACAGGGACCCCAGCCCCCCGGCCTCCCGACTGCACCCCCCGGCCCCCCGCTACCTGCACAGCCTCCGGGGCTTCCTCCGCCGCCTGCACCTCCATGGGCTCCTCCTGCCAAGGGGGGAGTGTCAGGGAAAGGGGGGGCTGCCCCAGCTCTGCCTCCACCCGCCCCCCACAGCCCCTGCCTCCCCCGCTGTGCCTCCTTCCCAGCTCTGCCTCCATCCCCCCCACAGCCCCTGCCTCCCCCGCTGTGCCTCCTTCCCCCGCATCCCCCAGCTCTGCCTCCTTCCCCCCCACAGCCCCTGCCTCCCCCAGCTCTGCCTCCCCACTGCTCCCCCGCTGTGTCTGTCCCCCCCACAGCCCCTGCCTCCCCCAGCTCTGCCTCCCCACTGCTCCCCCGCTGTGTCTGTCCCCCCCACAGCCCCTGCCTCCCCCAGCTCTGCCTCCCCACTGCTCCCCCGCTGTGTCTCTGTCCCCCCCCCAGCTCTGCCTCCCCACCGCTCCCCCACAGCCCCTGCCTCCCCAACGTCCGGGTGGCCCCAGCTGTGTCCTATCCCTCTGGCCCCCCCCCCGCCCATGCCCGGGTGCCCCGGCTCTGCCCCTCGGTACCTGGGGCGGGTCGCCCAGGCGGCGCACGTAGGGCAGCACCTGGGCCTCGGTGACAGGCATGTGCTCCAGGATGACTTGCAGCCGCATGCCCATCATGGCGGTCAGCCAGCTCACCAGCGAGGGGTTGACGTCGGCCGAGAGGCGCCGCTGCGGGGGGAGGGCGGGTGGGTCAGCGGGGGGGGGGCGGGGGGGTCGCGGGGCGCCGGGGGGGGGGGACATACTCACGATGCGGTCATTGATGACAGCAGTCAGGGCGGCCCGCTCCCCCCGCAGGCAGTACAGGTTCAGCGCCAGGCACTCGAACAGGCCCTGGTTACACAGCTCCAGCAGCCGGCAGCCGAAGGTGGGGTCTGCGGGGCGAGCGGGGCGTCAGCCGGGACCCCCAGCCGGCCCCCCCGCCCCCCCGACGCCCCGCCCCCTCACCTGCGCAGCGCAGGATGTGCGTGGCGATGCGGGCGAAGTGCTGCTGCAGGAACTCCAGGTTGGTCCGGGTGATGTCCACCCCGTCTTGCACATGCACCGTGGCCTGCGGGGGGTGGGGGGGCGGTCAGAACCTGGGGACCCCCCCGCCCAGCCCCCGGGGGAAGGGGGGGCCCAGGGCCCCACTTACGAAGCTCTCACGGATGTACTCTTGCAGGCCCGTGATCAGGCTTTGCGTCGCCACCTGTGGGCAGAGCGCGTGTCAGCGGGAGGGCGGGCGGGGGGCCGGGGCCTCGCGCCCGCCTAGTGCTGCAGGGGGAAGGGGCAATTCGGAGGGTCGGGGGGCCCTCGCGCCCACCCAGGTACCGCTGGGGGAGGAGGGACGGGTTCTGGGGGCCCCTCACCCGCATGTTGTGGTCCAAGGGCTCGCGCCCGCCCAGGTACCACTGGGGGAGGAGGGACGGGGAGGTTCGGGGGGTGGGGGAGGGTTCCGGGGGCCCCTCACCCGCACGTTGTGGTCCGAGGGCTCGCGCCCGCCCAGGTTCCGCTGGGGGAGGAGGGACGGGGGGGGGGGGGGGGAGGGTTCCAGGGGCCCCTCACCCGCACGTTGTGGTCCGAGGGCTCGCGCCCGCCCAGGTTCCGCTGGGGGGAGGAACGGGGGGGGGGGGGAGGGTTCCGGGGGCCCCTCACCCGCACGTTGTGGTCCGAGGGCTCGCGCCCCCCCAGGTACCGCTGGGGGAGGAGGGATGGGGGGGGCTTGGGGGGCGGGGGAGGGTTCCGGGCGCCCCTCACCCGCACGTTGTGGTCCGAGGGCTCGCGCCCGCCCAGGTACCGCTGGGGGAGGAGGGACGGGGGGGGGGCTTGGGGGGCGGGGGAGGGTTCCGGGGGCCCCTCACCCGCACGTTGTGGTCCGAGGGCTCGCGCCCCCCCAGGTACTGCTGGTGGAAGAAGCGGCGCAGCTGGGGCTGGACGCGCTGCAGCGGCTGGAACTGGCCATGCAGGAGCATCACCACGTCCACCATGGAGAAGTTCTGGCAGATGAGGGAGAGCAGGTCCCCGAAGAAGCCTGGGGGGAGAGAGGGGGGCAGTGGGACGGTGCGGGCGGGGGAGGGGGCGCGGGCGGGGCCGGGGGCGGGGCTCACCGATGGCCCCCTCGGTGCCGGGCTCGAAGAGGTTGCTCGTGCCGCTGAGGCGCTGGATGAAGCTGGCGATGCTCTCCGTGCTGCCCTGCTGGGCGTGCAGCGAGCCCATCATGGACGACAGCACCCCCTGCACCACGCTGATGAAGAACTCGGGGGTCAGGGCCTCGGGGCCCCCAGGGGGGCGGCCCCGCCCCCGCTCAGACACCAGGGCCGGGGTGGGGGCCGGAGGGGCCTCCGGCTGCGGGGGCGAGGGCGGGGCCGGAGGCGGGGCCTGTTCCGGCGCCTGCGGGGGGACAGTCCCCATCTGCGTGGCCTGGAGAAGAGAGAGACCGACCAGTTAAGGACGGCCCGGGCAGGCTGTGCCATCAAGGACGTGGGGGGATAAGCCACAGGGTGGGCAGTGCTCACCTGCAGGAAGTCGGTCATGCCTTGCAGGAAGGCGGGCACGCCGGGCATGGCCATGGTGACGGTGGGGGAGCCCACGCTGGGGCCCGCCGCCCCCAGCAGGTTGCCCAGGAGCTGGGAGAAGTGCAGGTCGTCAGCAGCCGGGGGCAGCTGGGCCGACGGGGCGGCGGAGGGCACAGGGCCCCCCGGGGCCCCAGCCGAGCTGCCCCCCGCCGCTGTGGTGGCCGTGTTGGTGGTGGCGGCGCTGGCCGAGGCCGTGGGCGGGGAGGCCGGGGCAGGGAAGGAGGCCGAGGGCATGGTGCTGGAGGAAGACGAGGCTGGAGCCGAGCCGCTGCCCTGAGCTAGAAGGGGCAGAATTAGCACGCGAGGCCCTGCCCCCTGGCAATCCTGCCCACCACCACCCCAGGCCCCATTTGACCCAAACTTCCCCTTAACTCTGCCCGCCTCATCCCGGACACTCCTTCATCCACCTACCCCTCCCGTAGCCCTTTGCGACCCCCGAGGCCCCTCACAGCCTGCCCCACGCATTGCCCTAGGGGGCAAGGTAAGGGGGGGGAGAAAACGTTCCCCCCCCCCCCAGGGATCGTGGGGCGCAGAGACTTACCCACGAGAACCGGCTGCATCAGCAGCTGCCCCACGAGGCCACTAATCATCTGGGCCAGGGACGCGCCACCCCCTACGCCGGGCGCCTAGGGGGCAGAAAGAGGTCACTGCAGAGCTGCCACCACCCCCAAGCCCCGCCCCCACGCGCCGAGCTGGGCTCTCACCCCGGGTCCTGGCGGCTGGGGGGCCCCCGGGTGGGTGGGCCGGGCGAGCGGGGCTGAGGGCCGGGGAGCGATCACCACGCGGGTCGGGGCCGACTGGAAGCCTGGGAGCTGCTGGCCTGCGGCAGAGGGAGGAAGCGGGTCAGGGGGGCGGGCGGGGCGGGCAGGCGCCCGCCTCTGGGGAGGAGCCACCGCCCCCCCGCGGGCCACACCCACCTGTGGCGGCGGAGGCGGCGGCGGCCATGGCTTGCTGGGTGATCTGGTGCGCGACGGCCTGCATGAACTCGGGGGGCAGGCTGGGCAGGGGCACGTGGGCAGCGCCACCTAAGGGGCAGGGCATGGACGGGTTAACCGTGCCCTGGGCTCCCGCCCCCCCAGCCCTGCCAGTGCCCCTCACTCCCGCCCTCCCAGTGCCCCTAACACCTGCCACCCAGCCTCTGCCCCCCCAGCTCTGCCAGTGCCCCTCACTCCTGCCCCACAGCCCCTGCCCCCCAGCCCTGCCAGTGCCCCTCACTCCCGCCCTCCCAGTGCCCCTAACACCTGCCACCCAGCCTCTGTCCCCCCAGCTCTGCCAGTGCCCCTCACTCCTGCCCCACAGCCCCTGCCAGTGCCCCTCACTCCCGCCCCCACAGCCCCTGCCCCCCAGCCCTGCCGGTGCCCCTCACTCCTGCCCCACAGCCCTGGGCCGTGATGCTGGGCTCATCTTACCCATGCCCGGGCCATGCCCGACTGGCCCAGCAGTGCCACTGGGAATGGCGCCCCCAGAGCCACCTCCTGGTGCCTGGGAGCCGGAGTCTAACATGAGAAACAGACCATTAACCAGGCTCGTGCCCCACGGGGCGGGAGCCCCGCCCCCCCCCCCCCAGCCCCCATCCCCACTCACCCTGGATGTTCATGTGCATCATGACCACGGGCTCCACCGTCTGGTGGGAGATGCGGATGACCCGGGGGTGGCTGGCTGGGGCACTCGGGGGCTGCGTGGGGGTTGCCCCGGGGGACGACTGGCCCTCTGGGCTCCGGCCAGCCTCCCCGGGGCTGGGGGCTCCCGACGGCGCCGGGGGCGAGGCTTGGCCGGGGGCAGGGCCCTCGGCACTGGGCTGGGCAGAGCGGGCGCCGTTCCCCGTCATGGTCACCGTGGTGCCGACATTGATCTGCCAACAGGCGAGAAGGGAGGGGCCCGTCACCACCGCGGGGGCCCCCTCCAGAGTACTCCTCCCAATGCCTGGGTCCTTCCCCCCCCCCCCCCCGACATGTCACCCCAACGCCTGGGTCCTTCCCCCACCGGACACGTCACCCTGACGCCCAGGTCCTCCCCCCCCCCCCCCCCCGTCATCCAGATGCCTGGGCCCTCCCCAGGGCCCCTAGGGGCCCAGCCGCTTGGGTCCCGCGCTCACCTGTATGGGAATGGCGGCCTGCTGCAGCACCATGGGGGCGGCGTAGTGGGACATGGGCCGGACCACGTGGAGGTGGCGGGGGGCGCTGCTGGACAGGTTGCAGCGCAGGTCGGACAGGGCCACGAAGGTGTTGCCCAGCAGACGCAGGGACTCCCCCACCAGGTTGATGATGCGTTGGTCCTCCTCGCGCCCCTCCGTCTGCCAGCACAGGGGGGCAGGGTCAGCTCCCACCGTGCCCCCCCTCTCTCTGTGGTACACCCTGACTCTCCCCCCCCCCCCATCAGTGGTATAGCCTGACTCTCCTCCCCCTCCCCCCATGCAGTTCCATCCAACTCCACCCCCCCTTACCACCTTGCTCATGGTATCACCCATCTCTGAGCCAAAACAAGCCCCGCCTCGTTTCATGGTATGACCCAGGGACACTCACACCCCTACTCCCAAAAATGAACTGCTCCAGTTCCAGCCAATCCAATAGCCCGCAGCAGGAGGCGGGAACCTATTAAAACAGACCTGTGGGCAGGGGGAATTGGACTGTGCCATCTTTGCCAGCGGGGAAGGGGAGCAAAATTTGGACTATCCCACTCTCACTGAAGGAAAGGGGGGGATATTCAGAACGTCCCATTCTTGGGGCAGGGGGTAAAATTAGACCATCCCAATCTCACAAGGTTGGGAGACATATTCAGAACATCCCATTCTTTTTGGGAGGGGGTTTGATTGGACCATCCTAATCTCACGGGATGGGGAGGGGGAATTAAGAACATTCCATACTGAGGGGTGGGAAGAATGGGACCATCCCAATCTGCCAGGGCAAGGGGGGTGGGGAGAGATGTTCAGAATGTCCCATTCTTGGGGGGAGGGGGGATGTGGACCATCCCATTCTCACAGCGGGGGGGGGGGGGGGTCACTAGCCCGTACGTTGTTGTTGTAGTCAGCGGCGCTGGCCGTGGCCAGGATGTCCTGGTATCGCTGCAGGAAGGGCTGCAGCTGCTCCTCCACCCGGCGCAGTTCCAGCAGCACGTCCACGTACTCACCCGGCGCCGGGTGGCTGCAGGGAGACCGGAGAGACAGCTCAGTGGGCGCCGGGGCCCCCAGCCCGCCCCGCCCCGCCCACTCAGCCCTGTGCTTACTTGGGGGCCCCTTCGGCAGCGGGGGCTGCCTCCGGCCCGGGCTGGGGGGTCTCCTCGCTGGGGGTGGCTGGGGGCTCCGAATCAGCTGCCTCCATAGGCTCCCGTTGGCCAGGACTGGTGGAGGGTGGCGGCTCGTCAGGGGCCGGAGGGGCGTTCTCTGGGGCGGGCTGGGGCTGCCCGCTGGCACGACCCTAGAGAGACACACACAGGGGCTCAGGGCTGGGGCTCCCGGCTCTCCCCCCCACCCCACGGTGGCCACAGCGCTCACCTCCAGCCGGCCCAGGATGCCCTGCATGTCCCGGAGCATGTGCTGCGCCATCACCAACCGGACACGGGGTTCACTCTGCAACGACACGGCAGGGGCCGGGTCAGCACCAGGCACAGGAGCAGGTAGTAACCCCCCAAGGCCGGAGCCCACTGCCCCCCACACCCAGACCAAGACCACGGGTCCACCCAGACCTGGATCCAGTGCCCCCCCAAGGTCCATGCAGACTGGAACCCCCAGTCTCCCCCTCAAGGCCAAGTGAAGCCAGGACCCAGAGCCCCACCCCAAGGCCCAGCCACACCGGACCCAGCGTCTCCCCCCTACGACCTCAAGTCCCAGACAGACCAGACCCAGTGACCCCCCGTCCCAAGGCCCATCCAGACCAGACCCAGAGCCCCACCGACCCCAAGGCCCAGCCACTTCGGACCCAGCGTCTCCCCCCTACAACCCAAGGCCCAGCCAGACCAGACCCAGTGCCGCACCCCCCCCACGGCCCAGCCAGACCAGACCCAGCAATCCCACTCCCACCCCAAGGCCCAGCCAGATCAGACCCAGTGCCCCCCCCATCCCAAGGCCCAGCCAGACAGGACTTAGTACCTTGCAGATTAGCTCCCACGGCCCATCCAGCCGGGACCCCTGGTTCCAGAGCCCCAGGCCCATTCAGCCTGGGACCATCTGCCCCTCCGGCCAGATCACCCCCTGGGCCAGCCTGGAATCCCCACCTGCCAGCTCAGCCCCCATCCTAGGGAGGGGGCCCAAGACTGTCCAGCCAAGTCGACCCAGGATTCCTGCATTCTCCAGCCCTGTCTCCCAGACCCCTCTCCTCCGTCCGGCCCTGACCGTCGCCCCCCCCATCCCCCTGTACCTGCACAGGTGCCTGTTCCATATTAATATGAACATCCACAGAGGATCCGTCCATCTTAGGGGGAGGGGTGGGACAGGAGCAGAGAAGGGAGGGGGGAGAAAATCAAAGGGGGAACCAAAGAGAAGGAAAGGGGGGTGGGGAGACAGGAGAGAGAGAAAAAAAATAAATAAAAACAGAGAAAGGGTGAAGGGGCCACAGATACTCAGCACGAGGGGGAGGCGGGAAGAGATTCGCAGCTGCATCACAGCTCCGTGGAGACCCCCCCACCCACCGGGAGGGACCCCAGGAGTCCTGGCTCCCCGCCGCCCCCGCTCTAACCACTAGCCCCCACTCCTCTTCCCGAGGCAGGGAGAGAGCCCTCCCGGCTGAGCCGCCGGGCCCACTCCCTGCCGCACGGTGCCCCCCCCCCCCCGCAGGAACTCACTTGGGAAGGCGGCTGAGGCTCCATGATGCTGACTGGCAAATTGAAGGTCCCGACCATGACGTAGCTGTTGGCGTTCCGGTCGTGGACGGTGGCACCGGCTCCCCGGCCCCCCATGCCATTGTGGGGAGCTGAGGCCGAGCTGGAGGCCGAGGGACCCCCCGAGGGCGACTGCGTCTGGGGAGGGGCACGTTCCACCAGGTGGATCACCTTGCCCCCAACATCTGGGGAGGCAGAGACACAACGTTCTGAAACCAAATCCTCTGGGTTCCACCCCTTAAGCTGCTGCCCCACACACCTGCCCCCCCAGCCCCTGCCAGCCCAGCCCTGCCCCTCCCAGCCCCTCACTTCCGCCCCACAGCCCCTGCCAGCCCAACTCTGCCCCTGCCAGCCCAGTTCTGCCCCTGCCAGCCCCTCATTCCCACCCCACAGCCCCCACACTCACTATATTCTTTCAGCTTCTTGTCATCCTGCAGGACTCGGCCCTGGTAGATGAGACGCTGCTTCTCCGCAGGGATATTCACCGAGCCCGCGATGTGCTCTTTGAACTCCTTCACCGTCACCTGCCGGGAGCAGGGCAAAGAGTCAGTGTTACCCCAGCCACCGGCAGAGCCCTGCCAACCCACCCACGGGGATGAACATAAGAGCGGCCAGGCTGGGCCAGGCCAACGGTCCATCCAGCCCGGTGTCCTGGCCGCCCACAGTGGCCAAAATGCAGATACGGGACGCAGGGATCGGCGGCTCATTTTGGGGAGCACCATATCTGCGCCAGGCTGGCGCTACCAGCCGCTCTCCTCAGCTCACACGCCGGAGTCGCCGCGCCAAGAGGCTGCCCCTCCGTCACCCAGGAGTCAGAGGAGGCTGGGCTGGGTGCAGGGACCGGCTCTGCGGGGGCCCTGCGGCGAGGGCGGAAATGCGACCGCCCGGCCCTCACCTCCGCCTCCACGGAGAAGGTCCTGGTCTGAGAGTCCAGCGTTTTCACCAGCACCTCCAGGCTCTCCGCCTCCGCCATGGCGCCTGTCGTGGGAGAGGAGGTCACACGGCTGGTCCCCCCGCGCCTCGTGCCGGCTCCGCCCCCTCCCCCCCCGACACCAGCGCCTCCCCCCAGGGTTACCCCTTGCTCGCTACCCCTCCTCCTCCTTTCCCCCCTCTTGCCCCAGCACCTCCTCTGCCTCCCCCCTTATGCCTCTGCCCCACCCCCTTATTGCTCCTACCCCTCCTCCTCCTCCCCCTTATTGCTCCTCCCCCTCCCCTTCCCGGCTCTGCCCCTCCCCCCTTATTGCTCCTACCCCTCCTCCCCCTCCCCCTCCCCTTCCCGGCCCTGCCCCTCCCCCCTTATTGCTCCTACCCCTCCTCCTCCCCCTCCCCTTCCCGGCCCTGCCCCTCCCCCCTTATTGCTCCTACCCCTCCTCCTCCTCCCCCTTATTGCCTCCTCCCCCTCCCCTTCCCGGCTCTGCCCCCCCCCTTATTGCTCCTACCCCTCCTCCTCCTCCTCCCCCTCCCCTTCCCGGCCCTGCCCCTCCCCCCTTATTGCTCCTACCCCTCCTCCTCCTCCCCCTTATTGCTCCTCCCCCTCCCCTTCCCGGCTCTGCCCCTCCCCCCTTATTGCTCCTACCCCTCCTCCTCCTCCCCCTCCCCCTCCCCCTCCCCTTCCCGGCCCTGCCCCTCCCCCCTTATTGCTCCTACCCCTCCTCCTCCTTTCCCCCCTCTTGCCCCAGCACCTCCTCTGCCTCCCCCCTTATGCCTCTGCCCCTCCCCCTTATTGCTCCTACCCCATCTCCCCCTCCCCCCTTATTGCCCCTCCTCCGCTCACCGCGCTGCTCCAGGGGGCGCCGGGCCACGAGAGGGGGGGGAGGGGCTCTGAGCTCAAATAGCCCCGCCCCCGGCCGCTCCCGCGCTCACTTCCGGTCAAGCGGCGCGTCACTTCCCGCGGCCAGTTCCGGCCCCAAAGCCGCCCGGGAGGGGGCGCTACTTCCGGTCCCGCCGGGACGGGGGAGAGACCACTTCCGGTGCCCGGCCCCCGGCGGGGGGGGGGAGACGTTTCCGGTGCCTGGCACGGAGCGAAGCGGCCGCGCGCGACCCGGCGCCGGAGCCTCCTCGCCGCGACTCCCTCCTGCCGCTGACTGGCCTCTCCGCCCGACTGCGCATGCGCCGCGCTCCGGGGTCCATCAACGCGCCCGGCCGCCTGCGGGGCTGTCCAGAGCGGTGCCTGACTCCCCGACCCGCCCCGCCGAGCGGCGCGGCCCGCCCTTCGCCTTTCCCCCGACTCCGGGCCGCCGCGTCCGTGCTCCCTGCGCCGGCCGGGCCGCCGCGTCGCCTCCGAGCGCCGAGATTTTTATTCAGGCGCCGCGCGGGGCTACTCGGGGGGGGTCCTCGCCAGGCGCACCAGGCCTTTCTCCGCCATCTTCCTGCCGGGCGAGCCCCCTACGGCAGCGTATGTGAGGGCAGCGCGGCGGCCATCTTGGAAGCTGGCGTGGAATCCTAGACTCCTGGAACGTGAGGATTGGAAGGCACCGCCAGAGGTTCCGACCTGTGGAACTCCTTGCTGGAGGAGGCTAGGACTATACCAGGGTTTAAAAGAGAGCTAGATACATTCATGGAGGTTAAGTCCATCAATGGCTATTATTAGCCAGGATGGGTGAGGAGTGGTGCCCCCAGCCTCTGTTTGTCGGAGGGTGGAGATGGATGGCAGGAGAGAGATCGCTTGATCATTGCCTGTTCGATTCACTCCTTCTGGGGCACCCGGCATTGGCCACTGTGGGCAGACAGGGTACTGTTGGATGGACCTTTGGTCTGACCCAGTCTGGCCGTTCTTATGTTCATTGAGTCCAGTCCCCTCCTAGCTCCTGTTCTCCAGACCTTTCCTCATTCTTCTTGCTCTTCTCTGGACCCTCTCCCATTTCTCCACGTCTTTCCTGCAATGTGGTGCCCAGAACTGGACACAATCCTCCAGCTGAGGCCTGATCAGAGCAGAGTGGAAGGATGACGTCTCGCATCTGGCTCACCACACACCTGTTCATGCAGCCCAGAGTCACGGTGGCTTTTTTGCAACAGCGTCACACTGTTGACTTGTGTTTAGCTTGTGGTCCACTAGATCCCTTTCTGCAGGACTCCTTCCTAGACAGTCACTTCCCATTGTGTAGTAATAGAGATGTAGCCGTGTTAGTCTAGCTGAAACAAAAGACAGAACTATGCAGCACTTTAAAGACTAACAAGATGGTTTATTAGGTGATGAGCTTTCGTGGGCCAGACCCACTTCCTCAGATCAATTTGTGGAAGAAAATTGGCACGACCAAATATATCAAAGTGATACAATCAAAAAAAAGTGAACACACATAAAATTGACGAATCAGATTTAAGAACAGAGGAGGGGTCGTGCCAATTTTCTTCCACATATTGATCTGAGGAAGTGGGTCTGGCCCACGAAAGCTCATCACCTAATAAACCATCTTGTTAGTCTTTAACATGCTGCATAGTCCTGTCTTTTCTTCCCATTGTGTGTGTGTGAAACTGATTGTTCCTTCCTAAGTGGCGCACTTTGCATTTGTCTTTATTCAACTTCATCCTGTTGACCTCCGACCATTTCTCCAGTGTGTCCAGATCATTTTGAATTCTGACCCGTCCTCCAGAGCACTTGCAACCCCTCCCATCTTGGGATCAGCTGCAAACTTAATAAGCGTCCTCTCGATGCCATCATCTAAATCGTGGATGAGGATATTGAACAGAACCGGTCTCAGAACAGACCCCTGCAGAACCCCACTTGTTATACCTTTCCAGCAGGATTGTGAACTGTTAATAACGACTCTCTGGGAACGGTTATCCAGCCAGTTCTGTGTAACCCACACACCTAGTGTGGTTACTGAGCAGTGCAAGTGGTACCTAGACCACAACAACCGTTAAGACCAAGAGACTTCTACAGTATGGGCAGCTCAGACGGTAGAGGCCCCTGTACTCTGCTTCAGAGGGCCCAGGTTCAAATCTGCCTGGTGGTGGTTACTTATGCACCCACCTTACAGTAGCCCCATCCAAGTTGTATTTGCCTAGTTTATTGATAAGAAGATCATGCGAGACCGTATCAAATGCCTTACTAAGAAAGGAAAAACTATGTAGCACTTTAAAGACTAACAAATGGTTTATTAGGTGATGAGCTTTCGTGGGCCAGACCCACTTCCTCAGATCATATTCTGGAAGAGAACTGGCATGACCATATATACCATGGGTTCCCAAACTGGGGGGCATGAAGAAATTTGAGGGGAGGGAGGCTTGAGGCAACCCAGCCACACACACCCTCGTCAATCCCACCCCAAGTTTTGCTGCTATTTTTTTGGGAAGGGGGCCGTGAGGGTTTCTCAAAAATCAAAAAGGGGGCGTGATGCTGAAAAGTTTGGGAACCACTGATATATACCAAAGGAATACAATGAAAAAAGTGAACCCATTATTAAACTGACCAATCAGATTTAGTACAGAAGGTGGGGTGAGGGAGAGGAAGGGAGGGAATCGCTATTTGAGTCAATGAATGGCTAATCAGGGGTGATAAGTGGGGAAGCTATCTTTGTAATGAGTAAGGTAATTAGCATCTTTGTTAAGTCCCATTCGTAAAGTGTCAAATTTAAGCATGAAAGAAAGTTCTGAAGTTTCTGGCTACCTCTCTCTTACTAAAGTCTAGGTATACCAGGTCTACCACTTCTCCCTTAGCCACAAGACTTGTTATCCTATCAAAGAAAGCGATCAGATTGGTTTGACATGATTTGTTCTTTACAAATCCATGCTGGCTGTTCCCTATCACCTTGCCGCCTTCCAAGTGTTTACAGATGATTTCCTTAATTACCTGCTCCATTATCTTCCCTGGCACAGACATTAAACTAACTGGTCTGTAGTTTCCTGGGTTGTTCTTGTTTCCCTTTTTATAGCTGGGCACTAGATTTGCCCTTTTCCAGTCTTCTGGAATCTCTCCTGTCTCCCCTGATTTTCCAAAGATGATAGCTAGAGGCTCAGATACCTCCTCTCTCAGCTCCTTGAGAAATGATAACGCAAATTCCCCCCGTCCGACACATCTGTTGAGGGCAACGCTCCAAGGCGCGGAAGCCCGCGTGGCGGCCATATTGGTTACAGGCACCCAGTGGTTACTGGGACTACCTTGCCGCCATATTTATGAAGGGCGAATTTTCTCCCTGCCTCATTTTGGTGGCCATTTTGTCCTGTATCCCCAGTAGGCGTATTCCCCCCAGCCGCCATCTTTGTTGTGGCAATGAGTATGGCGGGGAGTGCCATGTTATTGTAGGGTCTCCTGAAGCCACTAGGCACACACGCTCCTGGGTGTGTTATTGTGGGGCCTCCCCAAAACACTCCGGGTCCCAGTTGTGTTTATGTTATTGTAGGGCTGCCAAAAAAACAATGAAACTGCCTAGCACTGGTTGTATTATTATTGTAGGGTCTCCCCAAAATACTAGGGGTCCCAAGTATGTGTATGTTATTGCAGGGTGTCGAAAAAAACAGAAATTGTGCCTAGCTCTAGTTATGATATTGTAGGGTCTCCCCAAAATACTAGCGGTCTCAGGTATGTGTATGTTATTGTAGGGTGTCCAAAAACCAGAAATTGTGCCTAGCTCTCATTATGTTATTGTAGGGTCTCCCCAAAATACTAGTGGTCCCAGGTATGTGTATGTTATTGCAGGGTGTCCAAAAAACTAGAAATTGTGCCTAGCTGTGGTTATGTTATTGTAGGGTCTCCCCAAAATACTAGTGGTCCCAAATATGTATATGTTATTGCAGGGTGTCCAAAAAAACAGAAATTGTGCCTAGCTCTGGTTCTGTTATTGTAGGGTCTCCTCAAAACACTAGTGGGCCAAGCTGTGTTTATGTCATTGCCGGGCCCCCCAGAAAACAGCGAGAAGGCCTGGCGCTTGTTGGGCTGCCCTGTTGACCACAGAGATGGTCCCGCCCCCGCTCAGTGGTCCTAGGGCGACACCCACTCGCGCTAGACTCTGGACTCCGGCAAGTTAACGATTAACGGGGGGCGAAGGTGAGCCGGCCGGAGGGACGAGGGACAGACGGCTGGGAACCTGGCCCCTACCTACCATGCTCCAGCGCACCTGGTCCTACCTGCTGTACCTGTACGGGGCCCTGATCGGCGCCTTGACCCCATGCACCCCCCCTTCCTCACTGCCAGCTAGCGACCAGGTAGCCGGGCCTAGGATCGGGGTGTCTGGGGATCCCCAAGGGCGGGGGCTGGGGGGGGGCTCACGGGAAGGGTGGGGCTCAGGGCATGAGCCCCCCCGGCAATGGGCGTAGAGATGCCGGGGGGCACAGAAGGGGATGCAGTCCCCCTGCCTGTAATTGGGTGTCTGTGGGGTGGGGGCACGGAGGGGGGTGAGTCAGGGGTGTGCACAGTGGGGGGGACGATCTATGGGCAGGGGGGGTCTCTGCAGCGCCCTGACCCCCCGCAGTTCCCCCGGCAGTACCTGGGCACCTGGCACTTTGTCGCTGCAGCCGCCTCCGCCCCCACGGACCTGGAGACCTTCATGGGCATTGACAGCTCCGTCTTCCACATGGGGCGGGGCCCCCAGCCCCAGCGCCTGCAGCTCCGTGCCGCCCTCCGCCTGTGAGTAGGGCCCGGACCCCCCCCCCCCCCCCAGGCCTGGCGCGCACCCCCTTGGACCTCCCTCATGTGCAGGCTCCAGGGCTCCAGCCACTGGCAGGGTCAGGAAGGAATCGCCCACGGGGACGGGTTTCCTCCCTTCCCCGGGGGGGGGGGGTGAGCCGTGGCCAGACGTGGGGCAGGGAAGGGGCCGTCATCCCGAAGGGGGGAGATCTCATGGGAAGGGGCCGGGCAGCAGGCCCCAAATCGGTCCCCAACTCCGCCCTCTGCAGCCGTGGGGCTCTGGGTGCGGCTCTCCCAGTTCTGGGATGTTGTCCCTGCCCCCACAGACCCCCATTCCCACTGCCCCCCCGCCCCGCCACCCAGGGGGCCTCCAGCTGAACCCCCCTCCCCCCATCTCCCCACCGCAGGAAGTCTGGGCGCTGCCTGCCCCGCTCATGGATTTACCTGCTGAACGACGGGGGCACATGCCTGGCTACAGAAGGTGAGTCCTGCCCCCCAGCCCTGCCGGTGCCCCTCACTCCCACCCCACAGCCCCTGCCCCACAGCCCTGCCCCCCAGCCCTGCCGGTGCCCCTCACTCCCACCCCACAGCCCCTGCCCTCCAGCCCTGCCCCCCAGCCCTGCCGGTGCCCCTCATTCCCGCCCCCCAAGCCTGCCCCACAGCCTTACTGGTGCCCCTCACCCCGCCCCACAGCCGCTGCCCCACAGCCCTGCTTGTGCCCCTCTTTCCCGACCCACAGCTTCTTCCCCACAGCCCTGCCGGTGCCCCTCACTCCCGCCCTGCATCCCCTGCCCCCCCAGCCCTGCCGGTGCCCCTCACTCCCACCCCCACAGCCCCTGCCCCCCAGCCCTGCCGGTGCCCCTCAGCCCCTGCCCCCCAGCCCTGCCGGTGCCCCTCACTCCCGCCCCACAGCCCTGGCGGTGCCCCTCACTCCCGCTCCCCCAGCCCAGCCCATGCCCCTCACTCCCGCCCCACAGCCCCTGCCCCCCCCCAGCCCTACCGGTGCCCCTCACTCCCACCCCACAGCCCCCAGCTCCTGGCTCTGTCTCTCCCGTCGCAGGCCGGCCGGGGATGAGGACCGAGCTGTTCTCCAGCAAGTGCCCAGATGCCATCATCGTCCAGGAGAGTGACAGGGACTATCGGAGGCTCCTGCTGTACTGTGAGTGGCTCCCGGACACCTGGGCTCTCTGCCTGCGCTGGGAGGGGAGTGGGTGCTAGTGGTTAGAGCGGGGGCCTGGGAACCAAGACTCCTGGGTTCTCGGCCGGTGCTGGGAGGGGAGCGGGGGCTAGTGGTTAGAGCGGGGGGAGCCAGGATGCCTGGGCTCTCTGCTGGCGCTGGGAGGGGAGTGGGGACTAGTGGTTAGAGCTGGTGGCCTGGGCGCCCTGAACTCAGGTTCTCCCCCCCCCCCAGCGCGCACCCCTCACCTGGCCGACAACTGCATTGAGGATTTCAGGGACCAAGCCTACTGCCTGGACATGGAGGAATTTCTGCTTGTCCCCCGCAGCCGAGGTAGTGTGGGGGGGCTTGGGGCTCCCCCGTAGCTTCGGGGGGAGGTGCAGGGGGCAGATTTGGGGGACAGGGCTGAGGGAGGATTGGGGGGAGAGATGGTGGGGAGGGCGGTTTGGGGGCAAGCTGGGGGGACAGGGCAGGTTGGGGGGATGGAGCAGTGAGGGGGGTGGGGCTTTGGGGGCAGATTCGGGGGACGGGTTGGGGGGACGGGGTGGTGGGGAGGAGGGAGGTTCAGGGGACAGAATGGTGGGGAGGGAGGAGGTTGGGGGGCAGGTTGGGGGGATGGGGCAGTGGGGAGGGAAGAGGTTGGGGGGATGCGGGGGTGGGGACGGAGGAGGTTGGGAGTGGGGGCTTTGAGGCAGTTGGGCCGATGGGGGTCCTGGCAGAAGCGTGGGAGGTAGGATATTGGCGGGGGTCCCGGAGGCACAACCCCTCCCCAAAATCTCTCTTCCCCCTCTAACCTGCTGCCTCTTTTCCCCCCAGACACCTGCCAGCTGCAAGACTGACCCCGCCAGGTGAGCCGACCCCCCGAACATCACCCCTGGGACCCAAGCGCACCAGGTCCCGTCCCCCCGGATTTCCACCCCCCACCACCAGCCTGAACAACCTCCAGAACCCGACCTCCCAACTACCCAGAGGAGGGGCTCGAGATGGGGGCAGATCTCAGGGGTCTCCCCTGCCCCCAGCACAGGGGGGTTCCCAACGGATGCTGTTTGGAGGCTCAGCCGATTTTTCCATCTCAGGCCTTTCTCTGTCTTTCCCTGCCCCCCTCCAGCTCCTGCGACGCCCCTCCCCCTGGAAACTGCCCCCCCCCCCGAAGACGGGCTGGGCGGCTTGTTTGCCTGGAAGAAGAAACCCCGTTTCCGCTGAGCCTGTCAAATAAATCTCAGCCCCTCCCCACCTGGAACCTGTCCCCCCGTGCACAGACTTGTGGGGAGCCCACCGCTGGGCTGGCAATGGTTGCAGGGCAGGAGTGAGGGGCACCGGCAGGACAGGGGGGCAGGGGCTGTGGGGCGGGAGTGAGGGGCACCGGCAGTACTCAGGGACAGGGTCAGATCCTTACTGAAAGAAACTCTTTCCCATATGATGCTGGGAAATTTGTCTCCCTTTGGGCCTCAGTTTCCCCGTGGTTAAATGGGGGAACACGCCAGGCTTTGGGGAGCCAATGGACACCCCAGAGCAGGGCTGGTCTCGCACCGAGCAGGGTCTGGTGCGACAGGGGCCCAGCCCAGTGGGGGGGGGGGAGGGGAAGGGTCCGTGCGCTCGGCTGGGCCCACAGACGCGGGGCCGCGTAAGAAATCCATCCAGGCCGCCAGACGGGCCGTGGTCCAAGGTTCTGTTTTATTTAAATACGAGGCAGGTTTAAAAGCCAGCGCCGGAGCCGGGCTCTGGAATCGGCACCCGAGCGCTGGGCTGGATGGATCCACAGGTTAAGGTCACAGGTTCCCGCGCTGCACCAGAGCAGAGCGAACCCCCAGGGACACCCCGGCTCTCGTGCCCCCGACTGATCTAGCCCCACAGACGGGATGGGGGGGAAGGGGGAGGTTTACAAGTCGGGATTGAGGGCAGGAGGGGGGTAGGCCAAACCTGGAGGGTTGACTACAAGGACTTTTCTCAACTCGTCTCCTTTCAGGGCTGTTCTGGATCGGGGGGGGGGGGGGGGGGGATCCGGAGAGGGCCAGGAAGACAGCAGGCGACCACTCCGGGGTGGGGTGGTGTGGGCCTGTCCCGACACTGGGGGAGGTTTCGGGGGGCGGGCGGTTCTGAAATCTGGTGGAAGAGCAGGGACGCTGGAAACGCTCTTCTAGAGCGCACAGGAGATGGGCAGCCAGATGAGAGCGGGTTCGGTCTAGACTGCAGAGCGAAGAGGGGAGCTGCTGGTGAGTCGTCCCCAGGGGCCGGAGAGCCCCCCCAGGGACAGGCGGCTTGCTCTGGATTGTTCAAGACTCTTCTCCCTCCCCCCCCCCCCCCGGGGCTTTGTGCTAGAGCTGGTGTGGATAGCTGAAGGCAAAGAGGGGGAGACCAGCCGACCGTTCTAGGTCAGAGCATGATGGGGGGTTCTAGACCTCGCCTCTCTGCGAGGTTCTCTCCCTCCCACCCCCTTATTGCTATTCTCAGACCCCACCCCAGGCATCTCCGCCCCCAAGACGGGGGGTTATTGCTGTGAAGACCCCCCCCCATCTGGATCCGTCCTCAATCCAGGATTCTCCCTCCCCACCCCTCAGCTGAGCTAAAGCCACCCCTTGGGTTCTGACCCACCGGATTCCCCCCCCCCCGCCCATTTCTCCCTGTGGTCCCATGTCCCCTCCCTGCCCTGGGGCGGTTCCCATTGGTTCCTCCCCCTCTAGTGGTTCTGACCAGCCCCCCACTGCCTGAGGGGCGGAGTCCAAGGGGGCGGGGCTCGATCCTGGGGCCGCCCCCTCGTGCTGGGAGGGGGTAGAGTCTCATCTGTGGAGGCACAGCTCGGTCCTGGGACCGCCCCTTATGCTGGGGGGTGGAGTCTCGTCCATGGGGGCGGAGCTCGGTCCTGGGACCGCCCCCTTGTGCTGGGGGGTGGAGTCTTGTCCATGGGGGCGGAGCTCGGTCCTGGGACCGCCCCCTTGTGCTGGGGGGGTGGAGTCTCATCCGTGGAGGCGGAGCTCGGTCCTGGCTCGCAGCTGCTCAGTGGGCGGGGCAGGGCGCTCACGCCATCCTCTCTGCCCCCGCCCCGCCGCCGGGGTCCGCTCCCCCCAGCTCGTCCCTGCTTGCTGCCGCGTCCTCCTCCTCCTCGGCCGCGGCCTGGATGCTCACGCACAGCACCAGGGCCTGCAGGAAGCCGTAGAGGCAGGCAAAGTGCAGCAGGTACTGCTGGACCAGCCAGAGGGCCAGGTACATCCCCGAGGCGGTGACCAGGAAGGCGGCCAGGCCATGCAGCCAGACTTTGAGGGGCCCCCGGAAGCCCATGATGTCCAGCAGCAGCCGGAAGGCCGGGGCGCAGGTGCAGAGCAGGGTCACCACGCAGAGGTCGAAGAGGTGCCGGGCGAAGTTGAAACAGATCTGGAAATGCTCCGGGTTATCGGCTGGCGGCGGGCGGGGGGACAGGTACGGGGGCACCCGGGAGACGCCGGAGAAGAAGCCCTCTCCCGCCGCGGGGCCCGGCTCGCCGACACGGCCCCATCCGATCAGCGCCAGGAGGCGCCGGGCGCCCCACCATTGGGAGGTCGGAGGGCCCTCTGTCCCCTCGCCCTCTTGCCCTGCCCCACGCCCCCACCCGCGGAGTTTGGTCAGCCAGGCCTTGGCTCTGTGGAGCGGCATGGGGCAAGAATCCGGAATAAAATCAGCGCGGGGGAGACGGGAAAAACGGGGGGGAGACAGATCCAGGCCTTGAAGGGTGACTCGCTGGCTCCCTGCAAATCCAACCGTGCTCCCAAAAGCGCCGGCCTCCCCGAAATTCTCTCCGGGTAGTTCAGGGACCCAGACGTGCCAGGAATTCCCTCCGTGACAATTTTAATTCCTGCGGTCACCCCCAGATCCAAAGCTTTGTCTGTGTCGTGCCCTTGGCTGGCTCTGCTGGGGTCCTTCACCCCAAAATACCGATCCCTTAGCCAGTCAGGCCGCGTGTGGTCCTCCACCGGTGTCAGGAACCCCGAAACAGCCTTCCCACCAACCGAGACAGCCCCTCGTCAGTTTCACGCACACCCCCAGACTTGTCGGGGTGGGGGGAGAGTTTGAGGACACCTCACAAATATGGCCCCTTGTTGATGTCACACACGACCCCGAGTTGGATCCACTGAAAATGGTGCAAATTCACCCCAAAATTCTGCTCTCCGGAAGCTGGCTCAATCCAGCCGGCTTCGAAAATACTGAATCATCTGATCTGATTCTCCGGCGGGCTTGACCTCGGATGCTTGATCCCTCGAAAGAGACAGCTGCTGGGTTGTTTCCGTCTCACAGCCTCGGGGGCCTGGGACACCCCAATATCTATATTCTCCCTGAAACAGACAAACCCTTGTTAGGATCCCAGGCTTAGTACACCCCCAAAGATGAGTCCTTTGTACTAGCCTGAGTCTCCTCCCAGCAAAATAAGACACCCCCCAAATACTGCAGCCCTGGAAACAGACATGTCCTTATTAAGGGCCGATTGCAGCAGGAGGCGTGCACCCCGAGATTTTTATCCCGATTCTGAACTGTGAAATTCTTTTGCCCTTCAAATTTTTCTGCTGGCTCTCAGGATCGCAGTAAGCCTCACCCCCTCACGACACACCCTCGCTGGTTCGTTTCACCACCACATTGGCACCCTCCCAAGCCCTGCCCCCCAAAATCCAACAATCCTCGCTGGTCGGGGTAATGCAGCTTCGGCCCCCCGACACAGCCAAATCCCTTTTAAGCGGGGCCTCTAAAACAACCCCTGTTTTGCTGTGCTGCTGGCAGCAGGCACCCCAAAAACCAAACGGTCAGTGAGGCTAGTGGGGGGGGGACACCCTGAAAATCTCAAGCATGCCCTGAAATACTTTATCCACCCATGCTGGTTGGGGGGGGCGGGAAGGCAAAACGCCAGTGGGCTAATTCTGCCAGCACGCAGGGGGACAACAGAGATTTGCACCCCAAAACAATGCCACGAACTGCCAGCCAAGCCCCAGCTGCCGGACGCCCACCCAAACAGTGATCCCCGAACCCCCCCCCCCGTTCATTCACACACACAACTATTGGGTGCACCCCAAAAAGTCCTGCCCCCCCCCAACAACCAAGCTGCTGAATGCCCCCCCCCAAAACTTTCAGAGCTGGGGGAGGGAATTGCCCTCTCCAAAATCCCCCCCCCCACCTACCTTTTCACCTCTCTGACCTGCGGGGCTCGCGCTGCAGGGGGGGTCCCCCGTCCGGCCCCCCAAGCACCCCTCGGCGTGGGGGGAGGGAGGACCTGGGGGCTGGGAGGCGCCGGAGCCGGGAGCGTGGCAGCGAGGGCAGGCTCCGAGCCCGGCCCTAGATGGGGAAAAAATCCCCGCAGCTGGGTCGGGTTTCAGGAAAGACGGGATTGGAGGCAGGGACCGCCCGGCCGGGGTGGGGCCTCTGGGGAGGGGGGAGAGGGCGGGGCTCGGACGCCTGGGTCCTCTCCCTGGCTCGGGGAGGGCAGCGGGAGCTAGTGGTTAGAGCAAGGGGGGGCGGGGAGCCAGCACGCCTGGGTTTTCTCGTAGCTCCGGGAGGGGAGCAGGGGCCAGTGGTTAGACCGGGGGGCTAGGACTCCTGGTTTCCACCCCTGCCTCTGGAAGGGCAGTCGGGGCGAGTGGTTAGAGCAATGGAAGGCAGGGTGCCAGGATGCCTGGGTTTTCCCCTCGCTCCGGGAGGAGAGAGGGGGCTAGTGGTTAGAGCAGGGGGGCTGGCAGCCATTACGCCTGGCTTCCACCCCTGCCTCTGGAAGGGCAGTGGGGGCTAGTGGTTAGAGCAGGAAAGGCAGGGTGCCAGGACTCCTGGATTTCCCCCCTAGTTCCGGGAGGGCAGTGGGGGCCAGTGGTTAGGGCAGGGGGGGGCTGGGAGCCAGGACGCCTGGGTTCTCTCCCAAGCTCTGGGAGGGCAGTGGGGGATAGTGGTTAGAGCAGGGGGGCTGGGAGCCAGGACGCCTGGCTTCCACCCCTGCCTCTGGAAGGGCAGTGGGGGCTAGTGGTTAGAGCAGGAAAGGCGGGGTGCCAGGACTCCTGGGTTTCCCCCTAGTTCCGGGAGGGCAGTGGGGGCTAGTGGTTAGAGCAGGGGGGGCTGGGAGCCAGGACTCCTGGGTTCTTTCCTGGGCCCTGGGACAGAGCCGACCCTACAATAACATCAGAACTGGGCTCAGCACGCTCGGAGTAAGAGCCGTGCCAGGCCTTGTGCCCACAACAACGATGGCGTGGGCAGGCTGCCCCATTCAATGTGAGAAAAGCGCCCCCATTGACCACATCCAACATGGCCACCGCGCTGGCTTCACCCCTTAAGAGTCGCTAGATTTTGGCCCTAAACAAAGATGGCGCAGGAAGGGCGGGCCTCGCCACTGCCCGTCTCCAAGAGGGCTGCACACCTTGGCTTCGCGCATGTCATATTTGAACGGACGCCCTTAGCAAACATGGCGCCTAGGCTGTTCAATACGCATGCGTATCAGGAGGACGCCCCAAACCCCGTGCCCTTCGGGATGAGAGAGGCGCCCAAACAAGTGCCTGCTTGAACTGCCCCGCACAGGGGCCCTGTCATATCGTTATCGGGAGGCGCAGAAGGATCCGAGGGGCCGTTCCCCAGCAGCAGTGCCGCGCACACGCTGTAAGGTCGCATCAGGCGTTTCTCAGGGACAGCCCCACGGCCCATGCGGGGGGGGGGGGGTCAGAGAGCAGCCGGGCGGGGCGGAGCGCGAGGGGCGGGGCCGCTCGGGCACGTATGCAGATCTGCGTGAGAGCGATGCATGCTGGGAGTCGGGGCATGCTGCCCCCAGCTGATCATAGAATCCCCGACTCCCAGGGCGGGCAGAGCCCCCAGGGGCAGCCCCCTGCCCAAGGCCAATCCAGCCCCATCCGCCCAGCCAGGGCCGTGCCCAGCCGGGACTGACACACCCCTGGGGACGGAGACTCCCCTCTCCCCAGGGACCCAGCCCAGGGCTTCCCACCCCCCAGGGAACGAGCTTTTCCTAATCTCCAGCCTAGCCCCCCCGCCGCCCCCCCCACTGCAACATGAGCCCATTGCTCCTCGTTCTGCCCCCACGGAGAACAGCCTCTCGCCAGCCTCTTCGCTACCCCCCCCCCCCCGCAGGGCGTTGCAGGCTGCTCTCGAATCCCCCCTCGCTCTGCTCTTCTGCAGACGGAACAGACCCAAACCCCTCAGCCTCTCTCGTAGGTCGTGCGCTCCAGCCCCCGAATCATTTTGGTCGCCCTCCCCCGGCCCCTCTCCAGTGCGCCCACATCCTTTGTGTAGTGGGGGGCCCAGAACTGGACACAACGCTCCAGATGTGGCCTCCCCAGAGCCGAATAAAGGGGAATAATCACATCTCTGGGTCTGCTGGCAACGCTCCTCCTAATGCCCCCTAATACGCAATTAGACCTCTTGGCTACAAGGGCGCCCTGCTGACTCAGATCCAGCTTCTCGTCCCCTGTAACCCCCAGGGCCTGTTCTGCAGAACGGCTGCTCAGCCAGTCGGCCCCCAGCCTGTAACAACGCTTGGGATTCTTCTGTCCCACGGGCAGGACTAGTGTTGCCAGACGGTTTAACCAAAAATACCGAACACCACCACCACCCAAAAAAAGGGGGAGACCAAAGTTGTTGAGCCAAAAAAGGACTCCGAGAGTTATTAAGCTAAAAAAAAATTTAAAAAAAACCCCACAGCATGGCTCCTTTAAGAAACGCTTTTGAGGCTTTTTGGCCCTAACAAGCTGCCGGTGGTCATTTGCCAGCTTGTCTTCCTGCTCTGGGCCAGACAGCTCCCCTGCGGACCCAGATAAGCACCCGGGATTTTCGCTTCCTAGCTGGGGGAAAAAAATCGGAAAATACCGGCCATTTTAGGTGTCTGTTATTTTCTGAATTTTTTACTGGACAGGAGATGAAAATGCCAGACTGTCCGGGTCCATACCGGACACCTGGCAACCCTACCCAATTCTGTTAGCCCCCTGAGTCCATGTGTTCAGGGAGGCAAGATCTTGGGCTACATCAGCACCGCAGGCCTCAGGGTTTGGAGCAGAGCTGTAGGCGAGGGAATCTCTGCTGAGCTGCCCACCATGTCTGGGTGATCACCTCTGAACAGCCCCTTTTGTCCCGAAAGTCTTAGCAGGGGTTGGTTTTAGGAAGTCAACTGGTAGGGGTTGACAGGGTAATTTTCCATGGAAGGGGAGAATGTGAAATAAAGAATTCCCACCCAAAGTGGAATCTATAAAACAATGGGAAGTTAGCTGTCTCTTTGTCTTTGCCTGGCATGTCACTTCCAAGAGAGATCTGCAGGCGGCGGTCTTGTCACAGGCCAGCTCCTCAAGCCAAATCCACAGGGAAAGCTTGGAATTACAGTACATCCACAAATTCAATTCGCATGCTAATGGACTCAATCGAGATTTGGGATGGTGGGGGCTCTACCACTGAAGACGCTAACAACTCTCCGAGTGGTATCCTTCCTGTCTCAGCAATTTATCTATTGACTTTGATATTTATCTGCTTAGGTTTAAGCACCCGTTCTCCAGACCCTTAAAGAAAACGGGAAAGGGGGTGGGAGACAGAGCACCATTCTCTTCCCCCTCCCCTCTTCCCTTTTCCTATTTATTTCAAGTTTTCATGTCCCCTACTCATAACTCCGGTCATCGGAAGAAGTGGGCTGTGTCCACGAAAGCTCTTGAGCCCATCGACATGTTTTGTTAGTCTATAAAGTGCTACCAGACCATTGGTTGTTGGTTTTTTTGTAATAAGTGTTAGAACTATCTATGTGTGTGTGTGTGGGGGGGGTATTTTAAATGTGTAATTTACTTTGCTCTGCCTGTTTTCACTTGCAGCCACTTAAATCCTACTGTTTACACTTAATAAAATCACTTTTATTTACTGTGATGCCCAGTGTAAATAATTGTTACCTGGGGAAGCAGCCAGTGTGTACATCCTCCTTTCATTGTTAAAGGGGGCTTCCCTAAATAATTTATTTGGGGTTCTGACCCCATTTGGGGGGTGTTTTCCTTGGAAGTTGGGCCCAAAACTGCATTTTCCTTCGACCTGAAAAGTTTCAGTGTCTGTATGGCTCCTTTGAGTGCCAGCAGGTGGTGGTGTCTCCCACCGCCCTTTAAAATCGGTGGGGCATTGCCGGGGGCAGCTGCTTACCCCATCCAGCTGGGCCAGATCTCCGGGGCAAGAGGAACACGGCCTGGGAGCTGCCCTTCCTGTCGCGCACGCCCTCCACCTCCGCCCTCAGCGCCCCCGGCGGCGGCACCAAGAGCCTCTTTTCCTCCCCCAGAAAGTGGCTCCAGCAGAGGAAGGGCCAGCAGGCGCCCAGCAGCCACCCCTCCACCTACATTGTGTGGAAATCCCAGGTAGGACGCCCCCTGCCCGCCCAGGCCAGCCGCTGTGCTGAGAGAGGTAACAGGATGGACCCTCCCCATGAGCTTGGGCTTTCTGAGACCCCCCAACGTCCTCGGATCCCTTCTGCCTGAGGACAGGCTGCGGGGTCTGGCGAGGGTGGGTCTCCCTTCGCCCCAAGGCCTATACTGCTCCTTCTCATTGCTCTCTGCTCCTCTCCCTCTTCACGGGGTGCTGAGCTAGCCCAGAGCTCCCCGTCTGCGCTGTTCAGATGTGGGGCGGGGGCATTTGGCTCCTGCTGTGGCTGTTAGAGGTCGAGGGGGAATTAATTGGGTGAATGAGGAGACTGCGGGCTCCCTGGCTGGAGTCTGTAGCAGGTTCCCTTCTTGATCCATCAGTGAGGCTGGGAAAGCACTTGACAGGTTTGGCCGCTAGAGTGCATCGAGCGCTCAAGGAGAGTTGAGAGTGGCCGTGTGCTACGTTTTCGGCCTTGGCGGAGTCCGGAAAAGATCGGGGGTAGCGCACATGCGTCTTCCTGTGAGCTCCTTCAGAACTGAGCTGTGTGGCCAGTCACAACCTTTGAAGTCTGTTCCTAGTATATTTCTCTTGTTCCTGTTTGTAGTAGAACCAAACAACACACACACACACACACACACACAGAATATTAGCTGTTCTACACTGTTCAAGGAACCACACACACACACACACACAGAATATTAGCTGTTCTACACTGTTCAAGGAAACACACACACACACACACACACACACACACACAGAATATTAGCTGTTCTACACTGTTCAAGGAACCACACACACACACACACACACACACAGAATATTAGCTGTTCTACACTGTTCAAGGAAACACACACACACACACACAGAGGGAATATTAGCTGTTCTACACTGTTCAAGGAAACACACACACACACACACACACACACACACACAGAATATTAGCTGTTCTACACTGTTCAAGGAACCACACACACACACACACACACACACAGAATATTAGCTGTTCTACACTGTTCAAGGAACACACACACACACACACACACACACAGAATATTAGCTGTTCTACACTGTTCAAGGAACCACACACACACACACACACACACACACACAGAATATTAGCTGTTCTACACTGTTCAAGGAACCACACACACACACACACACACACACACACACAGAATATTAGCTGTTCTACACTGTTCAAGGAACCACACACACACACACACACACACACACACACACACACACACACACACAGAATATTAGCTGTTCTACACTGTTCAAGGAACACACACACACACACACACACACACAGAATATTAGCTGTTCTACACTGTTCAAGGAACCACACACACACACACACACACACACACACAGAATATTAGCTGTTCTACACTGTTCAAGGAACCACACACACACACACACAGAATATTAGCTGTTCTACACTGTTCAAGGAACCACACACACACACACACACACACACACACACACACAGAATATTAGCTGTTCTACACTGTTCAAGGAACCACACACACACACACACACACACACAGAATATTAGCTGTTCTACACTGTTCAAGGAACCACACACACACACACACACACACACACACACACAAGAATATTAGCTGTTCTACACTGTTCAAGGAACACACACACACACACACACACACACACACACACACACAGAATATTAGCTGTTCTACACTGTTCAAGGAACCACACACACACACACACACACACACAGAATATTAGCTGTTCTACACTGTTCAAGGAACACACACACACACACACACACACACACAGAGAATATTAGCTGTTCTACACTGTTCAAGGAACCACACACACACACACACACACACACACAGAATATTAGCTGTTCTACACTGTTCAAGGAACCACACACACACACACACACACCAGAGAATATTAGCTGTTCTACACTGTTCAAGGAACCACACACACACACACACACACACACACACAGAGGGAATATTAGCTGTTCGACACTGTTCGAGGAACCACACATGCTGTTTCACACAATTCAACAGAATATTTTGATTGGTTGTTCTAGACTTGTTTATGTCTCAAGTTATTCCAATCTAGTTGATTGGGCACACACAACTCCCCCCCTGTAATATTAGCTGATTCTACATGTTTGAAGATAGATGTGTTACCACGGCATTCCAACAACAAATCAGTCTTAACAATACAGATATTAGCTGTTTGTTTAGCACTGTCTCATGTGCCATAGTACGAATGAGCTGACACATATTTACAACAGAGCTGGATTGTTAGCTGATTCTACACTGTTTGAAGATAATATAGCTGTAAACTACTTGGCACACCACTCGACGACTTCGCGAGTAATATTGCAAATGTCTACACGTAAGGAACAGCACCGACACCTCATTTGCAAGAATGAGCTGCTCATTTTTGCAAAGAGGCTCATTGCACCAGCAAGGAGCGCTACACTGCCCCTTTTTGTGCAGAACACACCCCTCTTGCGCAACCTTACGTCGATGATTTTAGCTGTATAATGGTTCAAAGGTTTTTCTTGCACAAACACAGGATAGAAGCTCTTCTACACTTTCCAAAGAACGCCATCAATACACATGCACCACACAATTACCATCAAGAACACGCGAGTAGACATAGCCCTTGAGTTTCTAGACTGTCAAGGCACACTTCATCCCTCCTTTTAGGTACTTAGCTGTTTCCTTACACTGTTTGGAAAGTTTCGTCACACACACCACACATTAGAAATCTCCTGTTCTTGTATCAAGGAACAAAAGAAGCAGTGGGGACCAACCAGTCGATCAGTGTCTACCTGTCTCAGAACCACGACAGGTTTGGCACGGGAGGCACAAGTGCTGGCACTTCATCTGCCCACCCAGTATGCCGTAGCTGTCTCCTACACTCGTTGCAAGGACCACCACCCCACCACTCTTCAGCGGGAGCAGGGAGAATAGGTGAGGGGCTGCTGTCAGGGTGCCCCTCCCTCCACCCTGTACCCCAACTCCACAGAGCAGAGGTGGGCAGGGATGGAGGAGTTTGCTGGCTGCTTTTGAGAGTGGTGCAGGGCCAGGGTAGGGGTGTCTTCATCAGCAACCTCCAGTGCAAGGCCAAGCAGGCCACCAAGCTCTTCAAGGGAGACCCCAAGGGAATTAGTCAGGAGGGGTTGGCCTCTAGGTACTGGCCCCTGGGCAGCAGGGGCGGGGCGAGGCAGGGATGCCCAGGGCTGTGGGTCGGGAGTGAGGGGCACTGGCAGGGCTGGGCTGGGCTGGTTGTGGGTCAGGGAGTGAGGGGCACCGGCAGCTGTTGGGGGGAGCCCATGGCTGGCTGGGCTGTGGGTCACTATTAGAATTTATAGCAAGAAATGATTTTTTCACTCCAAACACTGCTGTAGCATTACGCATTCTTTTAACATGACCAGCGCAGTTTCTCAAAACCGAAAACACTACAAAATTATTTGAGGTCCACCATGTCTCAAAATCATTTGTCAGGACTCGCAGTCATTTCAATCAAAAGTACCACTGCAAAACATTTAGATTTTACTGAATTATTAAAAGGCTGCGCAAGTAGAAAAACCAGAAAAATTCAGTTCATATAAATTCTTTTAATTTATGAGAAACTGGGCGCACCGGAAGACACAAACGTTTTTCATTACAGTGTATAATTGAACCCAAATTGTTTGCAATTGTGATTTTGTTAAAATTAAATGAGTGCACTAGTAGGAAATTGTTTTATTGCGCTAATTACACATTTTCTGTTTTCATTTTTTTTAAATTTTAAACAGTCAAAACAACAACAAAAAACCAACCATTGCAAAGTGCAAACGTGTAAAAGCCAACAAAAAAGGAGGGGGGGGGCAGCCAAAAAATTATTTGCTTGGGGCGGCAAAAAACCTAGAGTCGGCCCTGCTCCCAGCCGTTCAGCTGTCCCCTGCCTCAGCAGCCTTAACCCAGTTGACGCAGTTTGGGTGCATTTATACGACTGTCTGCAGGAAGCTGGGGAAGGGCTACTGCTTGGGGTGACCCTGTCCCCCTCCCCCCCAGTCTGTGTTGGGCATCCCCAGAACATGTAGAGCCTGGAAGAAAGCCAGCAGAGTTCAGTGAGCAGAGCTGGGAGTGTCAGAACATGTGGCAAGTCTCTAAGGCAGGGATGGGCAATAATTTTTGGCCGGGGGCCACTCCAGAAGGAGCGGGGCCTCAAGCATAATGGGCCAGGATACTTCCCTGCTTCCCCACCCACAGACCCTGCTTAGTCTGGGGGTGGGAAAGCACATGAGGTCTTTGCCCCGCCCGAGAGGTGCCCATGCCCCCGGAGCTGGGAGGAGACTTTGTGCGTTCCCCGCCACTCCCAGGCCCGTGAGAGTGGCCCCTGGCTTTCCCTTAACATTGACATGGACTCTCAGTTTCTGCAACTGCAGCTTCCTATTTCTCTTCTGAGTCTTGCAGAACACTATGCAACACCAGGGCAGGGCCGCATTATGACTTTCGTGGGCCCTAGGCACTTTTGCCTTTGTGGGCCCCTTCCTCCATAAAAAAAATATTAAAAATTATTTGTGATATAACTTTAAATACTTCAACATTTTTTTTTCTGTTTTAGGCAAAATTTAATAGATGTTCGTGGGCCCTAAAAGTTTCATTTTTTTCTGATGTGAGAAAAAAATTAAAACGTTTTCTTCGACCCTAAAAGTTCATTTTTTTTCTTCTGATTTTAAAAGAAATTAAAACATTTTCGTGGGCCCCTAAAAGTATCGTGGGCCCAAGGCACTGTGCCTACCGGATAAGTCGGCCCTGAACCAGGGTACATTGAGTGGCTCGGCTGTCGCTCCATTGCTGCTTCTGGGTCTTTTATGAATCATTCTGGGTCTTCTCCCATCTGCTGTCACTTGTCTTTCTGTGAACAAGAACGGAAGCCTCATCACATTTCTTCCTCAGATGACTCTGCCCCACCCCCCAAAAAAATCCCTTCCTCAAAATGGAACAAATTTAAATTCTCTCTCAAACCATTTCTGTGCCCCATTTGTCTTTGTTTCTTGCGCCTGTTTCTACATTTAATAAAATGGCTTGAATGTCTGGGAGAAAGATCAAGCCAATGACTTGTGATTCTCTTCCCTCCCCCTCTGCCGGACCACGTTCAGGCTGTGCACCGGTGAAGAGAAACCACATGGAGCAGCCGCCCTCTCTCTAACCACAGCCGCCGTCTTCCTGGCTCCGGCTCTGCTGCTCCAACCAGCTTCCCATCTTGCCTGTGCCCCTCCGTGCTGGGACGCTGAGGAGGACCGGAGAGCAGAGCCGGTGCTGGGCACACCAAGTTCGGAGGAGTTGGGGAGCAGCAGGGGGACCCCAGCAGGGCTGGACTTGGAAGGAGGCCTGCAGAGCTGGGAAAACGTGATGGGCCGGGGTGACCATTAAACTGTCCTTCCGTGGCCCCTCAAAACCTCCTCACACACAGCCTGGGTGCGCTCTTCCCTCAGAGGACCCAGTACTTGACTGAGCACCAGGAGCTGACCTCAGACTTGGGAGAGATCGCCAGGTTCCTCTACAAGGGAGAGGGCCTGAACAAGACAGCCATTGGGGATTACCTGGGGGAGAGGTGAGTCTCCTGGAGCTGTCCTAAGTCTCTTAGGGTATGTCTACACTAGCCCCCTAGTTCGAACTAGGGTGGCTAATGTAGGCATTCGAACTTGCAAATGAACCCCGGGATTTAAATATCCCGGGCCTCATTTGCATGTTCCCGGGCGGGCACCATTTTTAAATCCCCTTAGTTCGAACTGAGTGCCCGCGGCTACACGCGGCAGTCAGAAGTTAATCCGAACTAAGGACTTAGTTCGGATTAACTGTTACTCCTCCTGCACTGGCTGCTGATGGCTGAACCCCTGATGCAGACAAAGCATCAGCGTCACAGCGTTGCCAGCGGTCCAGGTGTCTTCTTGTGGAGGAAGATGAAATGTGGAAGGAGGGAGGAGGCGTGTGCAGAGGGGAATTGGAGCTGCAGCTCATGGGGTAAAGCTGTGTCAACAGGACCCGCTCTCTCCTCCCGCTCGAGCAGGGATCCGAGGAACCTGCCGACCCACTGCGGAATGCCGCTCCTTCGCCAACCTCAGCCTGGTGCAGGCACGAAGGTGAAAGCGACGAGGAGCCCTGTGGCACCTCGCAGACTAACAGATCTACCGGAGCATCAGCTTTTGCGGGCACAGCCCCACTTGGTCAGATGCGTGGAGTGGACCTTGCCAGAGGCAGGGATAAATACGCAGGCCAGAATCAGGCTGGAGATGACGAGGTTCATTCAGTCAGGGAGGGTGAGGCCCACTTCTAGCAGCTGATCTGGAGGTGTGAACACCAAGAGAGGAGAAACTGCTTTTGTGGTTGGCCGGCCATTCTCAATCTGTGTTTAATCCTAAACTGATGGTGTCAAATTTGCAGATGAACTGCAGCTCAGCAGTTTCTCTTTGGAGTCTGGTCTTGCAGTTTTTTTGTTGCAGGATGGCTACCTTTAAATCTGCAATTGTGTGTCCAGGGAGATTGAAGTGTTCCCCTACAGGTTTTTGTGTATTGCCATTCCTGATATCTGATTTGTGCCCATTTATCCTTTTGTGTAAGGACTGTCCAGTTTGGCCGATGTATCTGGCAGAGGGGCATTGCTGGCACATGATGGCGTATATCACATTGGCGGATGTGCGGGTGAATGAACCCGCGACGGTGAGGCTGATCCGGTTAGGTCCTGTGATGGTGTCGCTGGTGTGGATATGTGGGCAGAGTTGGTGCCGAGGGTTGTTGCAGGGATCCCTCCCTTTCACAGGCCTGGGGAGGCCGGCCAGTCCTCTCCCACAGACAGCCCGCCAACCTGCAGCAAATTCTCACCAGCAGCCATACACCGCACCCAGTAACTCTGACTCAGGAACCCAGCCCTGCAGCAAACCTAAATGGGACCTAAATGGGGACAGAGCTGGCCGTGAGGGGACACCCTCTGCGGGTGTGCAGAGGTGGCAGCAAGCCGTGGATGCATCTCCTGCCGTTCCCACGCCACCCCCCAGCTGTGGAGACTGGCCAGGCACCACCTGGCTGAGCAGGTGTTCCTGTGCTGTGCAGACCAGCCCTCCCAGGTGACTAGCGCCCCCACCCCCAGCTTTCAGTGGGCCACAGTGGGCAGAACAGCAGCACGTCGTCACCGCGAGAAGACTCTAGTGTGAGGGCCAGGGAGCCAGCGCCGAAGGAAAACAGGGAGGGCCAGGAATCACAGCCCAGACAAACAAGGGAAGCTAATGGGACCTAGGGCAAACAAATGACCTAGGGCAAGTCATTCAATCGTGCCCTGCCTCGGTTTCCCCATCGGTAAAATGCAGAAAACCATTCCGATCTGCCTCCCCAGTGGGAGGCAGCACCATGATGTCCTGCAAGCTGCTCCAGTGGAACAAGGGGCAGCACACAGTACTTATATGGCAGTACTCATGGGAGACATGTTGAGGTTGTGAATTCAGGCCTCACATAGAGCAGTGATGAAGTCCTGCGCCGATCTGATGAGAAGTCAGGCCTGGTTATTAGGGGAGGGGGGAAGGCCGGCGCGCTCTCCCCACACCTGTTCCCTGAGTCACTGCTGAGCACCTGCCGGTTTCATGGACAAAGTCTTTCTAAGACTTTCTACCCAGCCCCAGTGGTT
Source organism: Pelochelys cantorii (assembly GCA_032595735.1). Classification (NCBI taxonomy): domain Eukaryota; kingdom Metazoa; phylum Chordata; order Testudines; family Trionychidae; genus Pelochelys; species Pelochelys cantorii. The sequence goes on from CM064345.1 coordinate 13,067,647, forward strand.
GCCCCTGCAAGGGGTCTCTCTCTCTCTCACACACACACACACACACACCCCCCATTGCTGCATTGTGCAGACTCAGGAGAAACTGGCGCGCCTCTTGTGCCTCTCTCGTACGTTTCCTCCTTTCTCCCTGCGCTCCCTGTCTCCCCCCTTTCCTCAGCCTCCCCCTCCCCCCCATCCCTGTGTGCCTGGCTCCATGCTCAGCAGAGAGGGGTGGCATCTGGCCAGCCTGGCTAGCCCGCGCGGTTGTTTGGTACCGGCCTCATCAAAGTGAGGCCCTTTGGAGTGTGTTGCCAGGACGACCAGGGGCAAGTTAACTGCTGTCTGGGTGCTTCCCAGGCCTGGCCTAATGATTTAGGATTTGAGTTGTTGGTTCTCAGCAAGATACCACGGCCTGCCTCAGTTTACCCTACACGGGGCATTTTTTTGCAGACACTCGTGCAAGTGATGTTTGCCCCAGGGCCGCAGTCACAGGGGCCGTGCCTGGCCCTGCCTGTTGGGGGGCTCAGGGTCACGTTCCCAGTGGGGCGGTCGGTACCTCCCCAACCCGGGCCCAGCGCAGTCCACGGCGCGGTGCAGCGGATGGTGCTGCGGAAGGAGTGTTAGACCCTATGGCCCTGGAGACACATGTCCCTGAGGACTGCCCCCACCCCCTCTTCCCACCCCCCTCGGAGGGCAGAATCCATTAGGTTTTATTGTTTGGGAATGGGGATCTGATGTCTGTGCATTTAAACATGGGTTTTCCTCTCCTTTGTAACTAAGGTTTGGCGCATAGTGGGTTCCCCCCATGAGTCTATTAATTTGTGACTTTTCCATCTGGTCACTGTGCTTGCAACAGGAATATTGTGGTGATAATAAACGTTCTTTCTCTTTCCTTTTTATTAACCTGGCCTTGGCTAATTCTTGTGTCCTGGTTTTTCCTTACGGGGGAGATTTCCCGAGTGCTCTCTCCCTGGTTTTTCCTTACGGGGGAGATTTCCCGAGTGCTCTCTCCCTGGTTTTTCCTTACGGGGGAGATTTCCCGAGTGCTCTCTCCCTGGTTTTTCCTTACGGGGGAGATTTCCCGAGTGCTCTCTCCCTGGTTTTTCCTTACGGGGGAGATTTCCCGAGTGTTCTCTCCCTGGTTTTTTCCTTACGGGGGAGATTTCCCGAGTGCTCTCTCCCTGGTTTTTCCTTACGGGGGAGATTTCCCGAGTGCTCTCTCCCTGGTTTTTCCTTACGGGGGAGATTTCCCGAGTGCTCTCTCCCTGGTTTTTCCTTACGGGGGAGATTTCCCGAGTGCTCTCTCCCTGGTTTTTCCTTACGGGGGAGATTTCCCGAGTGCTCTCTCCCTGGTTTTTTTCTTATAACTTGGGTGGTGGCAGCAGATTATTTATCCCCCCCAATCTAAGATTTTGGGGGGAAATTTTATACCAAAGCCTGGAGAGAGAAGATTTGGAGGTACTTTTGGGGGCCCCCACTTCTGCATATATCGTACAAGAGTGGGGAAGGAGCCATGATATCCGCACCCCCCCAGCCCTGAGCCAGCACATCCAGCCCTCCACAGTGCTCCAACTTCAGCACCCCCGACCCCACTCCGGGACATGAGACAGCAACAGGAGGGGACACTGGCCAACAACGGGCGACCCCCCCCCCCAGGAGCTAACAGATCTGGCAGCCCAAGACTCAGACCTGCCCCATCTCCAGGAGCCCGT
>CM064345.1:13103956-13118608 GCA_032595735.1 Pelochelys cantorii
AGTTCTTAAACTTGACGTCCTGCCAGGTGAGACAAGTGACCAATGTAATGATTATGTTTTCTTTGTTTTGAGCCACAGAGGACTTATGGAGAAGATTGTTGGCATGTCTGTTGTACTTGCACAGGATCTTTTCAGGGGGAAAAGGCATAAGGCACATTTATTGGTAGAACATATAGCAATCAGCACTTATCATATGCATATGATATATCACACACATACACAAGCACTCCCTGTCTTGTTGTTACCAGTAGTTGTTCCCCCTAATTGCAATGGCCAGATGAGTGTGTGTGTGGGGGGGGGGGACTGAGCCAGGCTTCTGCCAATCCGCATCGATGTTCCCATGTTGACAAGAGGAAACCCGGGGTCCCCCTGCAAGATACCTTAGATTTATAGTGTCCTCTCTCCTGCAGATCTACACCAGTTAGTCAACACAAGCATATGCATTATGTGTGAGAATCATTATCATTGCATATGCAGTGAGACATCTGCGGTGCCTTCTTCTGGGGGGTGTCTCAATGCTGCCACCTTCACCTTCAGAGAAGGGTCCCCCAAAAGCAGGTGCTTGCTGCTGACTCCCAAGGCCTCCATAGATCCAGTCTTCTTTCAATGAGCCCACTTCACAGGTCTTGCACCAGATCTGGTAGCTTCCCACCACATCTCACCTGAGAAGAGGTGACTTGTTCTCCTTCCTTCCTACCTTAAGTCTCCGTTCCCTTCAAAGGTCTCCGCTGCCTCGGGACCCGCCTCCTCAGGGCGCTGCCCCTCTGCCACTGGGCTGGGAGCGGGAGACTCCACAGTCTCTGCACTTGGGCTGAGAAGTCTCACGGGGACTCGTCTGTTGATGGCGTTAGTCAGCCCGATGGCCAGCCGGATCCATTTGGTAGCGCTGCCCGAGAGGGAGCTTTACAAGTGCCCAGTGTCCATTGGTATTTTCTGGGGCTTTGTGTAGGGGATCAGGCTTGGCCATCTTTTCCACAGGAAATGCCTCTTCTTTGGAACAGCAGCTCCCATGAGTTCATGGAACTTCTTCTTTTCAGCTTGGGAAAGGGACGACTCAGGGGCGATGGGACAGAGTTTTATATAACGATGACAGGGGTGCAGAAAGCAAATAAGAATTTTTTTTCTCCTACTCAAGATCCCGGGTGACAGAATGAAACTGGTAAATAACCAAATTAAAAATAAACCAAAAGGAAGCATTTTTGTGCCCACTGGAACTCCTTTCCAGAGGATGTTGTGAAGGTGAAATCTACAAGAAGGTCTAAAACACAACTGGATAATTTAATGCAGGAAAGGTCAATCAATGGCATTCAGCCAGGATGGACAGGGCAGGTGTCCCTAGCTGGTGCATTCTAGAAGCTAGGAATGGGCGACAGGAGGGATCATTTAACAATTGTCTGTCCTGAGGATTCCCACTGGGCAATGAAATTGGCTGCTGTCGTGAGACAGGATCCTGGACTAGTTGGACGTCTGGCATGGCCCAGTCTGGCTGTTCTGATGTTCTGTTTGGTTTCGTTCTTGTCCCCTCTGGGCAATGGAAAATGGACCCCTGTCCTGAAGGGGATGGAACGTGGCCTGTGAAAGGCTAGTGTAGGTAAGGAAAGCATCATAGCAGTGTGTCCCTGATGGTCTAGTGGCTAGGATTCAGCGCTTTCATTATTACAGCCTGGGTTCAATTCCCTGTGAGGGAAACCAGTCTTGGTTTCCACATAACCACTGCCTACTTGTTCATCTTGCCTCATTGTTACAGCACCTGTGACCCAAGAGGTTAGCTGAGGGCCCCTTTCCCACCTCTCCCTCACTGCCAGGACAGCACCTGACATTTTCACAAGCCCTTCAGGAGGGGCAGAGCTGGGTGACTCAAACAGCCCCTCTCCTCTCCCATGTGGGCAGCACTGCAGGAAGCTCTGTGGCATGCACAGTAGTAGCCCAGCGCACAGTCAGGTTGGAACAAGATCCATTGGTTCAGTTTGGTCGTTGAAGGAGACAACATAGAACTGGCTCCAGCCCCCATCCATGACCCACCGGTCCTGGACACCTTGGAGAGGCAACGATTCCCCACTGGCCAGAGCAGAGCTCCATGACTGTGTCAGAGGGAGGCTTTCTCCCCTGGTCCTGTCCCCCCCCCCCGCCCACTCAGCTCACACTGCTCAGTGCTGCCAGGGAGGGGCCTCACTGCTAGAGCCGCCTGGGCAGGTTCTAGCCACAGAGACACATCCCAGAGCAGTTGTAGGGTTTGGGCTGTGACCTGGGGCAGGAGATTGGGGTGCAGGATCTGGAAGGGGTGCGGGTTCAGGAGGGGGGCAGAGGGTTCATTTACTTGGGGTACCAGTGGGTTGAGGGAAAGGAGGGGCTGCAGGGGTCATCTGGGTCCACGAATAAGAGCCTGAGTGGAGGGGGGATGGTGCTTCACGTGGACAGAAACCAGCCAATGGGATTCTGCTGGGAGCAGGGACACTGAAGGCCCAGCAGTCCCTGTTCTCAGTGGTGTGCGGAGGTGGGCCAAGCAGTGACTTGATGGGCTGGATCCAGCCCGCTGGCCTATATTGCCCAGGCCTGGTGTAGAGGGAACCATGGCTCTGGGCTGTGAGGGAGGGGTGCTGTGGAAAAGCCAGTCTTGCCTTCCTGGGCAGAGCATAACGATGTCCATGTTGTGCAGTATGGCTGTAAAACATCCCAGACAGAGAATTACAGGCCAGTGAGGCATACTTGCAGCAGCCAAGGTAACCCAGTTAGGAGAGTGTTAGACTGAGGGGCCCTGGTTCCATCTCAGGCTTTGGCACATGTAGCAGGTATCTCTCTGCTAACCTTGAGTTATTCTTGTGTTTGATCATCATGTCAGGCTAATTGCAGCGGAGTGCTCACTTTGCATGTGGTATCCATAACCTCATTCTCCAGGGACATCTTCCTTTTTTTCAGAAGCAGAGCCTCTTCCAAAAAAAGCAGAATTGAATTTTGAAATTTGTGTAGCTTTTTCCAGAAGAGCAGTGTAGTGTAGACATAGACTGAGTGTTGCTCAGCACTAGTCGGAGACAGGGAGGGACAAAAGGGTCTAACAGCACCTGCAACCTTTCAGAACAACCCCCAGCACCAGCCTGTCCCTCCACCCTCACTGGGGTCTGCTGGGAACTGTCTGGACTCAAGCCACAGTCACCCCTGCAGCTTAGAAGTCCAATATGCTTTCTATTGCGCCACAGAGCCTGATATCTCCACTCTCTGCTTTGCATCATGGCAATTGCTGGGGGAAAGGAAAGGGGAGCCAGGTCTGTCTCTTTTGGGAGAGCAGGTAGGAAGAGGGAGGGGGCTGCTGAGTTCCTGACAGTGAAAGTAAGGGATGAGAACTGAGCTGTAGTTGGAGAATATGGTCATCAATTCCGCTGCCTCTCGCATGCTAAGCAAGTGCTCTATCACTTGAGCTAATTCCCCTGCCTGCGAGAGTCTCTCCTGCCCCACCCACCTTGTTCCAGAGCCCACAACATCCCTGCGTCTGCCTGAGGCTCCTTTCTGAAAGGGCCACTTGCGAGACTGACACCCGTGGGCTGGCTAGCTCGGAGGTTTAGAACGTGGTGCTCATATCACAATGACCCGTCTTAAGAGCAAGCTCCTTATTTCAAACCATAACGGGCTCGCTATTCCGACGTCCCTGCAAACCTCATGGCACGAGGAGTGAGGGATGTTTTGGAATAGCGATTTATTTCGATATAAGTGCTGTGTAGCCAGCACCAAATTACAAAATAGACGCAAAATAAGCTACACAATTTGCATCGCTTATTCTGAGCTATGGGACGCACCCCTAGTGAGTTAGAGCCCAGCTCTGCCCCCAGCCACCCACGTACTGGCTCCCTCGCTGCCATGGGGCTGTTTGCACTGGCCTCTTCTCTCTGGAACCAGGTGTGGCATAGTGGGGGGGGGAGGGGTGCTGCCTGCTCTGTAACCTGGTGTCCCCTGTGCTGCGATGTGTGATTCCCACTGACTCACCCGCATGTGTATGAGCCCAGAAACCTAGGCCCAGCCTGGGTGAGATAACAAGGCACTTCCCAGGGGGAGAGACAAAGGGAGGGAGGCAGAGACGAACACCAGGTTTCAGGGGAAGGGTCAGTGGCTGGCTGAAGAACATGAAGGCAACAGCCTTCACTGAGGGCCAAATGTCTAGGGATGACAATGGACCCCCTAATCCAAGGGGTCTGAGACATCCTGAGCCTGACTCCTGTAACCACGTCACGTCTTGCTGCTACAGGGCTGCAGGACAGGGGGGAACCCCGACTCGGCACCACACCAGGCTTCAGCCGGGACTGAGACTCAGGCAGGAGAATGTGACCCGGCTCCCTGCACCTGGGCCCTGCATTTCTCATCCCTTCAGAGACACTTGTTAGTAGAGGAATAAATCACAGTCACATGGGTGTAGATTATGAAACTTTTGTTCTTGTTGTTGCCTTGGAAACTCCCCACAGGCCTTCCCCTGGGGCCCTGGGCAGCCCGCTCACATTGCACAGCATACTTTGAGGTGAGGGTGCTGTGTAGATGCACCCACTCTGTTGAGGGCCAGCCTGCTGGAGGGAGCCTCTGGCCACCTCCATTCCTCTTCTCTTTCAGGCCGTGTCTGTACTGCAGAGTTTTAGCACAAAAACTCTTGGGCTACGTCTACACTGCAGGCTTCTTGTGCAAGAACTGTTTTGCGCAAGAGTTCTTGTGCAAAAGGTCTTCCACAAGAGCGCGTCCGCACTGCCATGTGCTTTTGCACAAGAGATGTGCTTTTGGGCAAGAGCATCCATGGCAGCGTGGACACTCTCTTGTGCAAGAAAGCTCTAATGGACATTTTATCCATAGGAGTTTCTTGTGCAAGAAATTCATGTTGCCTGTCTACACTGGCCTCTTATGCAAGAACAGTTGTGCAAGAGGGCTTATTCCTGAGTGGGAGCGTCATAGTTCTTGCCCAAGAAGCCCTGATTTCATACATTAGAGCCTCAGTGTTCTTGCGCAAGAACTCCCCGCCAGTGTAGACACAGCCCAGGATCAGGACCAGAGTAATACAAGTAAAACCAGGAGGGGGATTCAAGAAAAGCCAGGACAGGATGATAAAATGAAATTCTTGCTGCTCTCTACTTCAAAACTAATTTTGAACTTTTTGACAGTAGCCAACCACTCAGCCTGTGCTCTCTTCTTCCAGATTCCCCACAAGAAAGAAGGAACAATCATCAACAGCAGACAGCAATGACACTAAAACAACACTATTCACTCGCTTCACGCTCAGAAGAGAAAACTGTCATTCATCCTCATCATTAGCAAGATCAACCACTTTCAGCTGCATTTCTCTAGTTAACAACTATAAAAATGATCCCTGAAAGTACAATCTTAGGAAGGCTCTGCTCCTACACACCCACACTCATGTGCATTCACTTTCTCCTCATGAGCAATATTTTCACACAACACTTAGAAAACTAAAGAACAGAAATAATCTCAGCAAAGTGCTTGTCTCATTCAAACACACTCCACCTGGTTTGGAAATCTGTATATTAGAATATGCTCCGTATCCCTGTTTTCGGAAATATGCCTCCTGATTAGCATGTGGAACACCTGGCAGCCAATCAAAATCTTTTGCTGTTTCTTCCTGAAACTGTAGTTCCTGGGGCTCCTTTAAGTCAGTGGTAACAAACTGCCAATCTGCCGACCAGCTGGGTCCAAGAACCCCTGCCTGCCGGGCAGAGGTGGAAAATAACTAAGTAGAAATACTTGATTACACTACTCAAGACCTTTTCTGGGTATTTGTACTTTACTCAAGTAATTTATTTTTGTCACACTTTGACTTTTAATCAAATTGGGGTTTTTTAGACAATACTGTACTTTTTACTCCACTCCCATTTCCAGAAGCACTGGGTTACTCGTGACTTGCATCATTCTGCTTTGCTAAAGCCCAGCTGCATGTGCAAGCACCCAGTCATCCAAAAAATAGCCAATCCACAAGTACAATGCCCCTGCCAAGGAAGAAGCCTTTTAATAGCTGCATCAACACCTTGTCATTCAAACCCAGTATCCCTGCAGGCCCTGCCAGCCTGAGACCTGAGCGAGCAGGGCGGCTGCCCAGGGCTCCGTGCTGAGGTGGGTGCATATGCATAGTCTCATGTGACCTGACCTGGGGCCAGGCAGCTAAACAGGAGGGGAACCCAGCAGCCAAGGTCAGGGAGGACAGAGACACTTACTTGTGCTGGGTGAATCCTCTGCTCTGGTGGGAGCAGCAGCAGGGTGGGTGGGTGCCTGGGGTAGGGGCTCCCCGTTCTCCCTGAGACAGAGGCCCCTGAGGAAGCCCTGTGCGGAGAGAGTGGGGCAGGCTGCGCTGGAGGAGGCTGGGGGTGGGCGGCTGAGTGGGGTGGGGATTGAAGACCAGGACCCAGGAGCCTGATGCTGAAACTCTCCCTTAGTCTGGAGTTTCACACCCTGATGGATCAGAATAAAGTGTCTCAAAGGAGCTACAGCCCCACAGCCCTGCCTAGGGATGGCTCAGCCAGTGGGTTAGAAGCACCGGGACACAAAGGCTACGTCTAGACTGGCATGATTTTCCACAAATGCTTTTAATGGAAAAGTTTTCCATTAGAAGCATTTGTGGAAAAGAGCATCTAGATTGGCACGGACGCTTTTCCGCAAAAGCACTTTTTGCGGAAAAGCATCCGTGCCAATCTAGACACGCTTTTGCGCAAAAAAGCCCCTATGGCCATTTTCTCAATCTGGACTTTTTTGCGCAAAACAAATCTGAACTGTCTATAATGGCCCTTTTGCGCAAAAGGACTTTTGCCCGAACAGGAGCAGCATAGTATTTCTGCAAGAAGCACTGATTTCTTACATGAGATCATCAGTGTTCTTGCGGAAATTAAAGCGGCCAGTGTAGACAGCTGGCAAGTTTTTCCGCAAAAGCAGCTGCTTTTGTGGAAAAACTTGCCATTCTAGACACAGCCAAAGAGACTCAGGAGCTGCTCAGAGACAACCACTGGTGAGAAGCAGAACAATTCCCCCAGCAGACGATTGGTTCTGGCTAGTTTGCTGGGAGTTAAGGAGAACAGCAAAGTCCTGGGTCTCCTCCCTGTGACTGGCCCCTGCTCAGCCAATCAGAACTGGGACTAGAACTGGAAGTCTATGTCTACACTGGTGGGCTGTGTCTACACTGGCGGGTTATTGCGCAAAAAGGGCCACACTGCCCACTCGCTCTTGCGCAAGAAGGTTTACAGTAAAACGTGGTAAGAGAGGGCTTCTTGCACAACAGCTCTGCTCTTTTCTAACAGGGGTAAGGCCTCTTGCACAAGAGCTCTTGCGTAAGAGGGCAGTGTGGACCCGGGACAGGGGTTTCTTGTGCAAGAAAGCCCTATGGCTAAAATGGCCATCAGAGCGTTCTTGCACAAGAGAGCGTCCACACTGCCATGGATGCTCTTGCTCAAAAGCACAGCTCGCACGTGGCAGTGTGGACGTGTTCTTGCACAAGATGCTGCCAGTGCAGACATAGACAAAGGGACCTTCAGAGGTGAAGTCCAGTCCCCTGCCTCACGGCAGGACAAAACACCATCCAGATCAATGCCTCTCCAAAGCAGGGAGCTACCAGGAGTGGGGTTTGAACCCACGCAGACAAACATCCATTGGATCTTGATTGCCCTGTTGAAATAAATGAGGGGTGAATGGAGAATGAAAGGGGGGCACCTCCAGCAGCAGTTGCAAGGGTGGAGAAGGTCTGGGAGCCAGACCCAAGACAATACCTGTGAAGTTAGCTCATGAAGAAGACTGGACAGACAGACTCCTTGGGAGTCAAGCAGCAAGTGCCTGCCCTTGGAAGAACTCTCCCTGAAGCATCATTAAGAAAGGTGAGGTGATGACTAATTGGCTGCATGAAAGGAATAAATAGGAGGTGTCTTGCAGAGCGACCCTGGGTTTTCGTCTTGTCAACATGGGAGCATCGATCCGGATCGGCAGAATCCCGGCAGCACTTTTCCAATGGAACTAATTCTGCCACACCTGCAACCTGTCTCCAGTGCTCCTGCCACTGCCTGGCCCAGGAGGGCTGGTGTCCAGCAGCTCTCTGCCCCAGTGTAGCTGGCTTTTGGGGAGAGCAAGTAGGAAGGGTGGGGGGGCTACTGGACCCACTTAGCCCCCTGGCTGGCTCTGCCAGTAAAAAGTAAAATGGAGCTTGCCCCCATCAGTGGAGAATGTGGGCATTGATCCCACTACCTCTCGCATGCAAAGCGAGCGCTCTACCACTTGAGCTAATTCCCCTGCTATGTTTGAACTAGAGGCAGCCTTCTTGGAGGATCTTCCCTTCGCCACAGGGAGGTCTGTCTTCTAGGTCAGTTAGTCGTGGGAAAGGAGAAGGCTCCAACGAGGCTCCTCCTCACACTCGTGCTTCTGACCCTCATTCTCTCTGGCCTTAAGGGCAGATCTCAGGAAGGAGACTCCTCGCAGCAAAGTCTCTGAGATGGCCCCTGCCCTGCAGCTTGTCCCACCTGGCCATTGTCATGGACCCTCTGTGAGGTCACCGCCTCCCAACCTCCTTTAGCCAATAAGCTGAGATGCTGCAAAAGGCCCTTGTGATGTCACTGCCACACCCACCCCTGCCCTCCAGGGCTAATGTCCTGCCCCAGGCAGCCCCTTTGCATGGCTGAGCTGCTCCCAGGGGTGAAAGTAAGATATTTGTAGCCGTACTGTTGTATTTGGCACCACCCCTTGGGCAGGGGGAGGCTCAGGGAAGGAAGTGGCGGGAGAGGTTGTGACAGGACAGTACCTGTAAGAAATTACAGAGTGGAGTGGGAGGCTCAGGGAAGGGATTTGGGGGGCATATGGGTGAGTTAGGGCTCAGAATATAGAGGTCAGGATTCAGGATTAGGGGCTTTAGGCTGAGCATTGAGGGGATCAATCGGACTAGAATCCCAGCTCCCTCTGTTCTGGGGTCCCTGAGGCCCGTTAAGAAACAAGGGATTTCTCTGCAGTGCACTGAGGAGAGAAACCCCTGAGACGGTGACATGGACTGATCTGGGTGCAGGCAACCAAGGGGGGGGTTCAGTAAATCTACATGTGACTGGATCCATCTAGCAGCCACAGGGGCAGGGGGCTTCAGCCAAGGCAGCAGTGACTCTGAGGAAGGGTTGGGGGCTAATCAGATGAACATGAGCGTCCAAGGCCGGCAGAAATGGAGGAGGGGATGTCACAGGCACTAGCACATCAAGAGGTAGAGAGAGGCCCCTGCTGCACTTCCAGACATGCCAAAGCCTGGACAGAACCAGGGATTTTAATCTAAGGCACTTGCCACTGAGCTGCTGCCAACAGCTCAGGGGAGGAAGGCCAGGACAAGACCCTTTTAGCCACTGGGTCTGTGCAGGCTGGAGCCTCCTGCTACCAGATCTCTGCCCTGCTTCCTGCAAAGCCTCCAACAGGTGCCTGGCCTGACTCATCTGGCTTCCCCAGGCTGGCACCCAGGGGCATTCTCAGCTGATGTCACCCCCTCTGTCACGTGGGAGTTGGGCTCATCCCAGGCAGCAGCAGCTGCACTTACCTGGGCACCAAGGGGAGCTGCAATAAGGGAAGAGCCTGTGTTTCAGCCAGGGGCCTTTTGTGTGCTAGACAAACACGATAACCACGACACCGCAGAAACACCTGAAAAAAGTTCTGCTGGACTTAAACTTGGACAAATAGTCTGTTACTAACTCTTGGCCAATGCGCTGGGGGGAAAGGCCAAGCAAGAGCAGGGACTAAGACACCTGCCTCCCCCTGCTACTTCTCTAGACCTTTGCTTCCAACACTGGGAAGGTGGCAGGGGCTTGATGATGCAGGAGGGGTGACCCACGTCACATCCCCTGTACGGATGGACCTTTGGGGACAGGCCCCGACTCCCCGACCTCCCACTCAGCCCAGTCACACTCTAGAGCAGAGCAGCCCCCAGGAGTAGGGCTGAGCCATGCAGTGGTGGGGAAGGGGCAGGAGCCTAGAATTTGCCTGAGACCTCAGGAACGCAGCACAACTCACCATCCCAGGCATCACTCTGACAGCCGCAGAAGGAGAGAGTGTCCCAGGGGTTGTGCAGCTTGTTGCCCTGGTGAGGGGTGTGGCCAAAACACAGGCCTCGCTGTGAGCAGGATTTGAACCTGCGCAGGGAAACCCTATTGGATTTCTAGTCCAACGCCTTAACCACTCAGCCATCACAGCTGTAAGAGGGGTGTCTCCTGTACATAAATGTGGAGAAAAAATCTGTTTCTAACTCCTTGGCTGAGGTGTGCACACTGAGGTCACTTGCAGAGATGCAGGCGCTGGCTTCTCTGTATGCGCCTTGGCACCCCTTACCCATCAGTACCCGCCACCTCCCACCCCCCTGCCAGCACCCAGACAGAAGGCCAGTGCACACGGAGCCAGTGACTGTAGCGAGGGAGGCGGCTGCAGCACAATTCCAGGCCTGGGGCACACTGAACAACTTTAGACCTCATCTACACTGCAGGCTTCTTGCCCAAGAACTGTTCTTGCTCAAGAGCACATCCACATGGCCAGGTGCTTTGCCCAAGGAGGGAGGAATAGCTCAGTGGTTTGAGCATCAGTTTGCTAACCCCAGAGCTGTGAGCCCAATCCTTAAGGGGGTCATTTAGGGAGCTGGGGCAAATCTGCCAGGGATGGTTCACGGTACCTTCTAGCTCTATGAGATGGTTTATCTCTTTATAAAGAGCACATTGTGCAAGAAAGCTCTAATGGCCATTGTAGCTGTAGGGGTTTTTGTGCAAGAAATCCCTCTTGCCTTTGCACACTGTTTTCTTGTGCAAGAGGGCTTATTTGTTATGGGGAGAGGAATAACTCTTGTGCAAGAAGCCCTCTTTTCCAATGGTTTACTGTAAATTTTCTTGCACAAGAATGTACATGCAGGGTAGACGCTCTGCTAGTTTATGCACAAGAACAGCCGTTCTTGTGCAAAAAGCCTGCAGCATAGACATGCAGTGCAAAAACCTCACAACAACAAGCCCAGCAGGTCACACTGAGACTTGAACTCAGATTACAGGATTCAAAGTTTGGTGCGCTGCCCCTTACACCATGGGACCAAGAGAGAAGGAAAAAAGCACATCAGCATCTGGAATACTCAGCTCTCAAGCTGGCCTCTGCACTCTTGGCTTCCCTCCTGCTGCTTCATCTCTCTGGCTACGAGTACACTGCACATTTATTTTGAATAAGCTGTTCTCTAATAGTTATTCCAGAATAGCTTATTTTGAAATAGCACGTCTACTTTTGAGGGTGGACATAACCTGTGCAGCCCAAGAAATGTGATTGGCAGTTGGTACTCACAATGTTTTTGTCAGTTGCAGCACAGGGCTCTGAAGACATGGACCCAAGTCAACCTGCTAAGGCCTGGCCAGAAGGAAAGGAATCACTCTTTCAAGCCAGAGTTAAACCAGTGACCTACAGCTCGCTTATCAAGCACCCACTATAGTCCTCCACTCTGCCAACTGAGCTATCAAATGGTGCCTGAGTAACGCTCGTTTGTCCAGGTTGTCCCTTCTACAAGTCTCAGGGCACTTGCTCCCCCAAGTAGATGGCATTGCTGGTGAGGGGCAGAGGAGCACAGGGGCTATCACAGGTACTTTGCATGCAGACAGACCCCTTGCGTGACAACTGAGCTAGATCCATCCATGTCACAGCAAAAGGAAGAAAGTTGGGTTCTTCTCATGTGTGTTCTTTGTTCCAGAGTCTCTAGGGGTGCAGTAGGAACAGGTCCTCAAAAACACCACCACAGTGGGAAAACTGGAGGGAAATGGGGACTGGTCACTCTTTGAGAGTCAAAGGTGTTGTCTGGGGCCATAAATTAGAACCATTTTATATGTGTGGCGCTGGCTCTTCTGTCCCAGCAATTGCAGTCAGAGCCCTGCCTTGCCAATGCCAGTCACAGCAGCCTCTGCACCTGCTCCAGCCTTGTGGTTTCCTTCTTCCCAACACTCCTCCCCAATCAGCCTTTTCCTGAACCAGCAGTTCCATGGGTGGCCTTTTCTGTGTCCCAGAAGGGCATGAGCAAGGGCTATGCAAAGCAACCATGGAGAGCTGAACCCAGGCTCTCCTGTTTACAAGGCCAGGGCTTTAAACCAGCTAAGCCGTGGTGCCATGCTCAAGTGCCCTTTTAATATGGTGAGGTTTACCAGTTATTCCTCTAGAAATACTCTCATCTTAACAGCGTCTGTTATTTCGAAATAGCGCTATTTGGAAATAGTGCCATAAAGCGAATATGCAAATGAAGCGCAGGATATTTAAATCCCAGCTTCATTTACTATGTTGAATGTCTTCATTGGCATCCCCCTCTCAAAAGAGGGTGCAAGTGTAGACATACCCGAACTGCCTTGTTGGCACCAAGGGTAGCCGCAAGAAGAGAAGACCCTGCCTTTCTGCCTGGTTGGAAACCAGGAACTTTTATTGTATTAGGCTAAGCCACGGTGCCCATCCATGAAATTGCTTTAAAACTCTTCTCCTTTATGGTCTCAGACAACACCTTTGACTCCCAAAGTGCGGCCATTCCCCATTTCCCTCCAGCCTTCCAGCCCTGGCGGTATCTGGCTCCCTGGGCACAGAAAGCTACAGCTCAGTGGGCAGGGGGCTTTGGCTTCCTTGCCCATGGGATGCTGTTGTAGGAAGGGCTGCTCAGCAAGGACGGGGTTCATGTGTTGAGGAAGGGAAGAGTATTTGGATGCAGACTGGCTAACCTAGTCAGGAGGCATTAAACTAGGTTTGATGGGGGCAGGTGCCCAAAGCCCACAGGTAAGTGAACAACATGGACACCTGGGAGATGGGCCAGAAATGGGAGAGAGCGCAGGCTGTAACAGCAGAGATAAAGGAGGGACGCGGGACCACTGGGAAGCAAATTCTAATCTGTGTCTTCGATGCTGGTGTAGACACAAAGGAACGATGGGTAATAAGCAGGAACATAAGAACATAAGAATGACCGTACTGGGTCAGACCAAAGGTCCATCTAGCCCAGTATCCTGTCTGCCAACAGTGGCCAGCACCAGGTGCCCCAGAGAGGGTGGACCGAAGACAATGATCAAGCGATTTGTCTCCTGCCACCCCTCTCCAGCATCTGACAAACAGAGGCCAGGGACACCATTTCTATCCCCTGGCTAAGAGCCTTTTATGGACCTAACCTCCATGAAATTATCTAGCTTCTCTTTAAACTCTATTATAGTCCTAGCCTTCACAGCCTCCTCTGGCAAGGAGTTCCTCAGGCTGACTACACGCTGTGTGAAGAAGAACTTTCTTTTATTAGTTTTAAACCTGCTACCCATTAATTTCATTTGGTGTCCTCTAGTTCTTCTATTTAGGAAGAAGTTGGTATCACAGGAACTTGGTGGGATAATACAGGACTGGAATTTTGGCACAGAAGGATACAGCTCATTCAGGAAAGGCAGGCAGGGAAAAAGGGAGGAGGTGTTTCCTTAGATATGAAACATGCGAACACTTGGCCTGAGGTGGAAATGGACACAGGAGACAGACTTGTCGGGAGTCTCTGGATTAGGTAAAAGGGGTAAAACCCAAGGGCGATGTCACACTAGGCATCTATTCCAGACACCTCCCCAGGCAGAAGAGGTGCGTGAGGCTTTTTAAACAATTAACAAAATCATCCAAAGCGCAGGTGGTTTCACACCCATTCAGCTTCACTCACAGCTGGGAGGCAGTTTGCAGTGAGCTGAAAAGAAACAGAAGAGGGGAAACTGCTGCCTGGCAGAAAACAATCTTGGGATTCTTCTGTGTCCAGATGTGCGAAGCAGCTGGCAGCCAAGCTCCCAAGTGCTGGTCTGTTCCTGCCCTCCCCAGGCAGGCGAATCCCCTCCTCTGGGTATTATAGACTGGACTTTGCCTGCCTGACTTTTAGCCAGGGAACTGCTCCCTGTGAGGCAAATGTGACACCCCCTGCACTGAGGAAACCAAACCATTGCCTTTTGGGAAGAGGGAAGGAGCCCCTGGAAGCACTTGGCTCCTGGCTGGCTCTGCCTGTGCAAAGAAGGAACCAACATCTAAAACTGGAGAACGTGGATATCGATCCCACTGCCTTTTGTATGCAAAGCAAGCACTGTACCACTTGAGCTAATTCCCCCACTTGTGAATAGTTTTCTTGCCCCACCCACCTTGTTCCAGAGCCCACAATGTCCCTTCTGATAAACCCTCATATAAAAATCAGCAAATATCCAGAGAAGTTGCGGTTCCCCCTTACAAGACTTTGCACAGCTCAATTCCAATCAGCCCGTCTTCCCTAGAGCCCAGAACATTGACCGCGGCAGCGTCGCTCTTACGCCTAGTGTAGACGCGGCCTTAGAGTGTCACTAAACCAGACCCAGGACACATTCCTTGCTAGGACCAGTCACAGTCTGAGGTCAGTGAGGGTCCGTCCTACCTGAGATGTGTGTGACTCAAAAGCCTCCTGTTCCCTGCCCAGTTCCCAACACTGGCTGCAGACACAGCGATATTTGGTGTCTTGGCTGCTGTCCTTGCTGTCAGGGAGCTGTCCCGCACCTGCAGTTCATCTGCCTCCCAGAGAGGTGACAGGGCATTTCCCTGCATGTGTAAAAACCATCACTGCCAGCCCAGGCTGGGCCAGTGCGCTGGCATCCCTCATGTCTGGAGCATCCCGCCAGGAAAAACTAAAACTGTATCGGGAAACTCATTCCTCAA